>CM057101.1:27624774-27784774 GCA_029959045.1 Taenioides sp. WSHXM2023 | reverse complement strand
AAACAAACATGTCTGCTTAAAAACTATGGTAAAAACGAAAAAAAAAAACTTATCTCAGGTAAAAGAAGTGATATATTTTGTTCTGAATGTTACGAGAATTTCAGAGTGGACATGTCTTTTGCATTTGAGAGACACGTGAGGCTCCGGGTGGATCGTCTCAAGTTTATTTTATTGTGTTTGTTTGTACATTTTTCTAAGCGCGTATCAAAATGTGAATGATTTTAGCTATTTTCATGTTTTTTGGAAATATCCCAGTTAAACATGTGAGTTGTAAATAAATAAACAAAATTAAATAAATACATAATTGAAAACTGTTAAAAACCGGTGTGTGTGGGTGTGGGTGTGGGTGTGCGTGTGCGTGTGTGTGTGTGTGTCATGTTAAATGAGTCAATTATTGATTTATTTTGTAAAATTGTCGCTTACTGAATGTTACATTTTGTGTTATGACTTTTAAACTGGCACCACGTCGCTCTGGCTTTGCTGCATTGATGCTCTTCTATGTTTTAAGAGAAATGTATAACATTATAAAAAAGGGCACATTAAATTAAAATGCAGGTGCAGGAAGAGGCAAAAAACCCAAGCGCTTATGATAAAGCCTTCACTAAACTGAACATTATAGCTGTGCATTTCTTAAAAATTACATTTACGCACCTTTAAAACATCAATATCAAACATTACCATGAAATATCAAACATTTCCTTAAACTCTTTTTAAATGACGTTTCTGCCAGATGTGAAAACTGGCTCCACACTTTACACAATAAAATAATAATTGCACTTAACTGTTTTTGGCAATTTATGTTAAAGGATTTTTGTTTGATTTTCTATATGAATCTATGATGTTTTGTGGAATTTATCTTATGTTAGTTAGGGTTAGTTAGTTAGTTAGTTAGTTAGTTATGATTAAATCTGCTAATAATATTGATGCTGTTTTTTGGTGTTTGAGCTGGCCCTTGCGCCCCCTGCTGGATAAAAAACATACTGTCACACAGACCCTGGCACAGTAACCCACACAAGTATGTGAGGTCAGGGAGCAGGGAGGGGTCAAAGGTCAACAGAAGAGCTGCTCCAGACCTCCACAACATTCCTCTGTTCTGTATGTCGCTCCACTCGCTCTAACAGGAAGTGCACGGAGCAGAGTGCAGAGAAGAGCACTTAGACCAGACTGAAGAACACTAGACCAGGGGCCCCGCTGGCCCCCAGTGTGAAGGGCCCTGTCACAGCGCACAGGGGCCACACTGTAAACACTGTAAACACAAACAATTAAGCAGTAATTTAAAAAAAACTGAGGTAATTGGTTGCCCAACTTTTTTTAAGTTTATAGTCTTATTGTTTTTAATTATTTAAGTATCACACAACATCTTTAATTACATTTAGTATTTAATAAAAAAAAAATAATAATAATAATTTTACATTCCTTAAAAAATTGTATTAAGATTTTTTTTATTATTATTATTAATTGATACTAAATATTTTAGGTGATACTTGCAGATATTTTTAATTTACAGTAATTAAAAAAGTAGGATTACAAAAAAAAAGTTAGGTAACCATTTACGTATTTTTTTTAAATTATTATTATTTTTTTTTACTTAAATTAAAAAATTGTTCTAACAAATATGCATTTACCATGCTTAATAAAAAGTGAAAAACATTTTAAATTTCAATGTTTTTATTCATTGCTAACAGAACACAAATTCAAAAACAGATTTACTCCATTTCAGTGGACAGAATAAACTGTAAAGGAACAAACACTTGTACAAAACAGAATACACTTCCACAATATGCCTCTTGTCGTCTGTGTAATAGAATTTAAATAAAATAAAACAAAATAAAGCTCAGTTTTTGCCCAGACAGAGACGACAAAATGTATGCCCAATAAAACAAAAACAGACATTACATTTTCAAATACTTTTTATCACCATATAAAGCCTGATACTATTATATTATTGTATTTTGTGTTTTAGACATGAAAATATTACATGTAAATAGAGAATTTACAACACAATTCTATTTCAGTGTCATGTATTTCTGTAGAACCAAACCTAAAATCACAGGAGCAGTCACTTTAGCAGTTGATTTAGTTGATTTAACCAACGGAAAGTTAGAAAATCAAACAGTGAAGTAGACATTTGTGACTAACAGACAAAAAACATGTGGAACTCAATCATTGTTATTCTGCAAAAGTTCTGCAAATACCTCATATTTCCACTGCCTAATTTGACTAAGGAGTTTGCAAAAAATAATATATATACTGTATTATTTTGTTTCCCAATTATTTTTACGATCTGTATTAGGGTTGTCAAAAGTATCGAAACTAGATACTCATTTGTCGCAGGTATCGATACTAAAACAGTCCCAATAACAGGACAGAAATGAACCTTTCCTGAATAGTTTTAGAATGATTTTTTGAGCTGTATCAGAACACGTATAAAAGCACATAGACAAGTATAAACCCATGGACCACTGTGGAACCGAACTGGACACCGAGGGCATCAGTGCGTACTTTTGGGCGCAGGGGTTCAAAGGTCACGGTGGCGGGCGGTCACTCCTCCTCTGTCTCTTCTGCTGGAGTCTGTCTGCTCCATCACTCTGTCTCTCACTCTGTTGGCTCATTAATATTTCATCCCTCTTTCATAAAGGCTCTCACACGTTTACGAGGAGAGCTCGTTAGCTCGTTAGCGTAGCCCTGCTCTGATGCCGTAATTAGCATCCTCTCTCCTCTCTCACTACTTCCTACTTCCTACAAACTTGTGGTTGTAAATGTAAAAGTTGAAATGGAGTCTGCGTATGAATTATGGATCTCTATAGGGATGATATTGCAAAGTGTAGTTCTGGGTTTGGGACTGGTTTAAAATAAGATTAAGGATTTTTGAAGGGAATTTAACCGCCAACCTCTTTTAACTGATTCTAACGAGAGCTACTTGGGAAGATTTTATAAAGCTAAAGGTGCACCGTGTAACTTTTCTGGTGGAGGGTCTGCTCTCTGCTTGTCTTCATGTTTCAGAATGTTCCACAGTATGGCATTAAACTCATCATCAGGCCAAGTTACAGGTCAGGTCTGTGGAGAGGCGAGCTCACTCACAGTGCAGATATTTCCTACCAATAAAAACCCCTGTAATAGAATCAATGCAAGAGATATGTGACTTTAATGCCATACTGTGGAACATTCTGGGCAGAGCTATAATATATTCATGAGACAAAGAAGTGGCAGACCTTACGGCAGAAAAGTTACACATTTGTACCTTTAAAACACAAAAAAAAAAAAAAAAAAACTATGCCAATTTTAGTAGCTCAAAATTAACTTTTCTAAAATGTAAAATGTATTTATTCTTATATTTTTATGTATGCATTCTTCTTAATATTATTTATTTAATTTTTTTTATTATTCTTTTTTTCTTTTATCAATGTATTATTATTATTATTATTATTATTATTATTATTATTATTATTATATTTTTTTATTTTATTTTATTTTTTTATTTTTATTTTTTTGCATGTTCGCCTGTATGGGAGTTCCTATATAATCCTCACTGTACATTGGAATTCTATAGGCCTATAATAACACAGAGCAGTTCCAGCAGACACAAATCATGTAATAATAATAATAATAATAATAATAATAATAATAATATTAATAATAATAGGCTGTGGAGCTGGGAGTGCATTCTGGCGCCACCTGCTGTCAGAGTAAGGTCATAATCACTCACATTTACTCCAGTAACAGTTTCCTATTTGGACTCAGTGCTTGAAGTCCAAATTATTCCACTGAAATGTATGAATAAGCGAAGATGTTTCTGCTCGCCACGCTGGTTTATTTGAAGGTGATATATGAATTTGATATTTTCAAACAATATTTTTATTTTATTTTATTTTGCATGATTACACAAGCTACTAAATCCAACAGTGTAGTCTGATAATTATTTGAATTTCAGCTTATAACATTACTTGAGAAAATATAAAGTATTATTATGATATTTTAAATCATTTTTAGTTAGTTTTGACTACATTTGACTGCAGTTTTGTGTTTTGTTTTGTTTTTTATTTGAAAGCAACATTTCCTGTTTTGGCTCATTTTGTTGGCAGTTTCGCAGGAGCTAAATCTAGTACAACTCTTCTTTTCTTTCGTAAGATTCATGCCAAATAAAGAATAAAGAAACACAGTCCTTTTTTAACCATTACACATAAAATCATTTCACATTCTGACATGACCGTTACAGTTTTCAACATTTGTGTAACTCGACATGAAACCGCACTTTGTTATCTGAAAACAGCAGATCAGAGTCCGAGTCGGTGTGTGAGGAGCCAAGGTCGGGGCAGGGTCACGGGGTCAGGGGTCACAGAGGGGTCACGGAGGGGTCAGACATGGCACAGAGCCTGGACACACACAGCAGAAGTCCAGCAGATGTTCCACACACATACGTCTTCATTATTTGTCATGAGGAAGTGAGTTATACGCTCCAACTCAATGCCGGAGTTAAACCGCGGCGCTCACCAGTCTGAGGGACACAGGACACAGTGTATTTGTACTTATACTAATACTTTTATATAAATTTTCACTTGTATTTACTGATACTTTGCAGCTGAAGTCGTCAACATTCTCTGGGGATGTGATGCTAACTGTAGGCATGCTCTGTCTGAGGCTTCAATCTGACAGTTTTTCAGTTTTTCACTCTCGCCTTTTTGTCAAAAATCAGAATCCCAAACAAGGACCACGAATGCTTGGATTCTTGAGTCTTAAAACTTTTTGTCTGCGTGCGCCCATGTGTGCATTGTGTCGCCATGGTAACTGCTGAACATTCTGCCACACACATGCATGTAGAACTCTTCCAGTGTGATGTCGCGGTATTAATATCTGAAAAAATGAAAAAAAAAAAAAAAAAAGATGTATCCACAAATCGTACAGATTTCTGTGTAAATCAGTAGATATGGGCATCAATTTGAATTTCTACGATAAGTGCATAAAAATAAGGTAGTAGTAGGTAGTTTTGGGTAGTTTTGCTGATGTGTTCTTGGGCAAGACACTTCATTCACCTTGTCTGTGTGAATGTGGCGAGTGATTGGTGATTAAAAACACTGTGTCCACCGACTGGCCGCCATGTTGGTTTAGTTTGGTCTATTTAAAGGAACGATGTACAGAGACGTTAAGATCATAAAAACAGATGTTCTGCACCAGATTAGAGCTACACAATAATCCATCTGCAGCCCCAGATGTGTTTATACCGAATCAACAACAAGAACACACACACACAGCATCACACATGTACCTAACTATACAAATATACAAGTGTTACACATTCAAAGTGTGTGTTTTATTGCACAACTAAAAACAAGAGGGTTTTAAAAGAACTGTGTGTATCCTGCGCTCTTACAGTTTTACACTTTTTGAAACTGGCAACCCAAATGAGAGAGTCATGTGAGGCTCATTCTGCTTTCTGACTGGATAATCGTCTTGAACCAAAACACCAAATTAGAACATAAACAGCATGTCCATCATGTCCAGTGTTTTTGTCATTAAGAATAAATCAGCATAACCCTTGTCATCAGTAAAAGCGGAGTTTCATTTGAACATGTTTCCCTCATCATCACACAGATTGGAGGTAAACATGTTCAAATCAAAATCTAAATCTTAAATACAGTTTCTTTAAATTAAAAAGAAACTTTGGTAATGTTTATTTGGATAAAGACACAACACACATTCAGTATGGCACACTTAGCTCGGGGTTATCAGCAGGAGTCATGTGACCTTTGTGAGCGAGTCGGCTCTTTTGAACGGTTCCCTAAAGTGAACAGTTGGAACCAGATCTCGTTTTTATAAAAAGAACAGAATCTTTGTCTTTCTAATTTGAATTCATTGTAACAGTGATTTATGTTGAACCAACACAAGAACCAGCACAGAGCAGGTGACGCCAGGGAGTGAGATCTGAGTTTGGAGATTAAATGAGTTCTTTCTTCGGCTTCTGTCATATAAATAGTAAAAGAGCCAGTCTTTTGAACAGCTCTTTGAAATGAATGGAGCCAAAAGATTCAGAACCCATAAAAGAGCCGAAAGTCTCATCACTAATTAGCAGTTAAATCTTGTGCTTTCACAAACATTTGGCTCATATCTGTGTAACTTAAATAAAGATGTTTATAAAATCGATTGCTAACATAATGTTCAGCATTCATTAGGTTTGTGTCACATTTGGGAGTCACAGTCACAGAGTGTGACCCCGGTATAACCCCGAGCTCTGGGTCAGCACGGGGCTAAAGGTCAAAGTTCAGACGGTGAGAGAAAGCAGCACAGAGGACTCGTGAGCACCGTGATAAGACCCGCTGTGCACTTCCTGTCTCCTTCACATCTCCATGACGACGTCCGCCATGTTGTAACCACGGCGACGGAGGTGAGTGCGAGGTTAGGGGCGGGGTCATCCGGGGGTCAGGCTGTTTGTGTTTTCTGTGACGGATTTCTGCCCGGCCGAGATGGCGGTCTGTGATTGGTCGGGACGGTTTGGAGGAGCCAATGGGAATTCTCAGTTCTCAGGGCAGTGAATGAGTGCGGGATATTAGAGCTGTAACAGGGTTAGTTCAAAGTGAGCTCGGTAAATATTAGTGTCATATTGAACCAGTTTAGAGCAGGTTAGTGGGCTATGTAAGGCAAATACCAAAGGAAATAACAACGCATGGTATGAAAATGGCAATGGTACAGTTGAACCTGTACATGAAGGAGCTTCTCCACCGACCGAATCAGTGTAAAACACCATGTGTGACTGCAATAGTAAAAAAAAATACGGAATATAGTCTGTAGTCAGTAGTGCTGGATTACAATAACTTTTGAACATCTGCCCATATGAGTCTAGAATTAAACATGACAGTTAATATAATGCAAAAAGCAGTTGTTCTAATATGTGGAACTAAAGGGGACAAGGCCTCTGTTTCCCAGACTTCTGTTTGTTTGGCCTGTTTGACGTGTTTCAGACGATATCAGAACATTTTATATATTTAATACAGATTCCACTTCTTACCACTTCTGTCCAGTTGGGAGAAAAGACCTCACTGTAAGCTAATGGAGGCTAATGGCTAATTGTAGCAGTTGGGGTCTGTCCAAATATGTGACTGCTAATGCCCCATGTGTAATAATGTTAGCAGTTAGCCGCTAGCAGTCTGCTCATGGCGTGGTTTAGTATCAGCTCGGCTTGCACTGAACCAAGACGGACAGGGCAGAACTGTTGTAGTAGTAGCAGTATTAGTATAAGTATCAGTTATATCATGTTAATACACTCCAGCTCCGATCCTGTCAGTGCTACAGCCCCTTGGAGAGAGCTCCCCTTTAATGTTTGGAATAACGCCCCTTTAATGTTTGGTATAACGCCCCTTTAATGTTTGGCGTAATGCCCCTTTAAACCCTTAAAGGCCGATCAGAGCCGCAGTAATCACGGGCTGCTTCCATCCGTCTGCCTCTGGTTAAACACTCTGTGGTACTGCTGCTGCTCCGATCCACATCGTGATAAAAAGCTCAAGTTTGACTGTGATTATTCAGATCTTTTACGCTCGGAATGAAAAGCTTCGAACACTAAAGTATGTGTTTAAACAGGGGCTATTATCCAAAATCTGTTTTGTTTTTTTTTTTCCTACCATGTTATAACGTTCCCTTATCAAAAACATGCCTGAAGAGGTTGTAGATCTCATGCATATTTGAGTAATCTAGTGATCTCTTCCGGGTTCTATTCACCAATGCTCCTGCAGGACAGTTCTCCATAAATACTCAAAAACATGATACAAAACTATACACAGCAACTTGACGAACCTGATGTGATGTGCAGTCGTTTCATTAGCGGGATGCGTGATGATTGTGTTGTGATAGTGCTCTGAGGGGGGAGTGACTTAGCACAGACAGCAAAGGGACAGAGGATTTATGTGTTACAGTTAATACCCCACAGAAGTGTAACTGGAGGAGGGTTGAGCCTCACAGTGAGGGAGGTGGAGGTTAGTCTTGTTGGTTAGGGTTGGTTCACTTCAGAGCAGATCTGTACAGTCCAAAAGAGTCTCCGCTGCAT
The DNA here is from genome assembly GCA_029959045.1 of Taenioides sp. WSHXM2023. Lineage (NCBI taxonomy): Eukaryota > Metazoa > Chordata > Actinopteri > Gobiiformes > Gobiidae > Taenioides > Taenioides sp. WSHXM2023. Next base: position 27,776,742 of record CM057101.1, on the reverse strand, counting down.
ACAAGTACACTTGTATTCTTGTTTTTCTTTTTTTCTTTTTTTCATTTTGGTTATGGTTATTGCACTGAAAAATATAGAAAAGCATACGTCCTTACTATGGGCAGTTTGCATCTTCACAAACCTCACCTGATTTAGGGCCTACTCCTGCTTGTCTCCATTGAAATGTTGTTCCTTTAGCTATAATGTTCCATAATATGGCATAAAACGTCTCCATGAAGAATGTTCCAAAGTTTGGTTTTAACTTCCTATTTCCATGCGTTCATGCAGGTGAACCTCCAGAAACTTCCACACTGTAGCTTGGAAAAAAAGAGGATAAAATCTGATAGAAATCGAAAATAATCATGTCTCACCAAACACTGACTTCATCTTGTGATAAACCACAGCAAAACAAAGCTAGCACGTTAGCAACAGCTGTTTCCTGTTTATTCACACCCCACACTCACGTCACGATAGAAATACATAATGCACCAACATTAGAACGTGTTTGTGTTGATTGAGGTGAGCCTTATGATTGCAAAGTATAATTCAAGTAAGATTTAGATTTGAGTATTTGAGTTGTGTTTAGGGGCTTTCAGTTGCTTGTGTAGCAGACTCTGACCTCTGGACCCAGAGTCAGGCCTAGAGTCTCTTTCTGTTTTTATTGAATAGTTCATATTAGAAAAACCACATGGATCCACAAACACTGGCTCCAGGACACGAGAACATTCTGTCTGCAAACTACCAATCAGCTCATAAAACTTCAATCTCACAAATCCACTCTGGTCCTCCTCCATCTCTCCATTTGCCCCCTCTCTCTTTCTATCCTCTCTCTTTCTATCCTCTCTCTCTTTCTCTCGAGGTGAACCAGCGTGTGCTCCGTTCGCCCGTTAAACCAGCACCCCGCGCCGTTACCATGGAGACAGCCCGGATACCCCACACGTACATACAGTCAACCGGGGGTCCTCATCTCTGCACACAATAGGTCGTAAACACCGCTGCTCGTGCACGTGAAGAGTGTTCACGTGAAGAGTGTGCATGTGAGGAGCATGCACGAGGAGGCTGCACATGAGAAGAGCGTGCACATGAAGTATGTGCACGAGAGTGTGCACGAGGGGGCAGTGCATGAGCTGAAGAATGTGCATGTGAGGAGTGTGCACGAGGAAGCAGTGCATGAGAAGGTTGTGCACGTGATAAGTGTACACGTGAGGAGTGTGCACGAGGGGGCAGTACATGAGCTGAAGGTTGTGCACGTGAGGAGTGTACACATGAGGAGTGTGCACGAGGGGGCAGTACATGAGCTGAAGAATGTGCATGTGAGGAGTGTGCATGAGAAGATTGTGCATGTGAGGAGTGTACACGTGAGGAGTGTGCATGAGAAGATTGTGCATGTGAGGAGTGTACACGTGAGGAGTGTGCACGAGGGGGCAGTACAGGAGATGAGTGTGCACGTGGGGCAGAGCAGATGTTGGCCTCTTAAACACATATTCCACAGAGACGGAGTGTCCTGATGAACAACAATAGAAGTGTGAGGAGCAGCTGTTGATGAGCACATGCTCAGGCGTCTCAAACTGTGGTGCGGGGCTCTGTGGTGCGGGGCTCTGTGGTGCGGGGCTCTGTGGTGCGGGGCTCTGTGGTGCGGGGCTCTGTGGTGCGGGGCTCTGTCTGCTGCGATGGGCGGCTGTGTTTGTGTCCGGCACCAGACGTGTTGTGATCTTGTCACTTGTGACTTGGACACTGTTGTTCTTAGCTCTTCTCAAAGTCTCTTCTTCTTCCTCTCTTCCAGCACAGACCCTAAAGACTTTGTTGGTATTTAAAGTGAGGCCTTCTCCACGTCTGCACATGACCCAGTACAGTGTGCGCAGATAAAACTGACCAATCACAGCGCTCCTTTGACAAAGACACTGTTGCAGATTACACAAACTTCTCCTGAGACAGAACTGTGTCCTGAGCAAGACCCGGGGCCTAAACATGGCCGCCCATTCAACCCAATGGGCCGAGCTCAGTGGCTCATAGAGTCGTGCTTTTGTCACACGGGCGCACGCCACACGTGACCACTTTAACCAATCAGAGTGCGAGTGGCTAGAGAAGAGCAGAGCGGAGCCGGAGCTAACAATTAAAAAGCTGTGATGATCTAAAAATAAGTAAAAATCACCACAAAATCCGACCTTTTTTCGCTGAAGTACCAACGAGTGGCCACTAAGCCAACTCAAGACAGACACAATACCCTACCCATGGTCCTGAGGGCCGATGACGCTGCAGAACAATCAGACACACTGCTCACAGCGCCCCCTTCTGACAGTTTCATGTGAGTGATAGGTGGACAGGTTTTGCACTGGGCTCAAGTCTTGGTTTAGTTCTATTTTGGTCTTGGATTTCAGACCGAATTTAGAACGTAGGTTTAGATGATTATAGTTATGGGACCCACTGGGGCACTGAGCACACAGGAGCATATACAGTTTACAGAGTCACAATAATGTTCAAAGTCAAATTATGAGCATATACCATATTTTATTTTGAGCTGAGAGACAAGTGTTTCAAACTCTCCGTTGTGTTTAAAGTCGAACTGAACAATAAATCAACATTTCTGTGCGACTAAACTGTGTGTATATGGTGTGCGTGTGTGTGTGTGTGTGGTGTTTGAATAGCATCGTCTACTGCTCCTAGTCATGTCAATTAAAGTGCAAAGGTACATTTACACTACAAACTGAAGTACTTGGTGACATCACACATGACTGCCCTGATTACAGCCAGGTGTTTCTGATTACAAAGGGGCGGAGTTTAAAGCGTGGATACCTGTTTGACCAATCACACTGTTCTTCCAGAGGACAGAGACTGCTGCTGGTCCGTCCAACTGTCCCAACGTCCCTGTCCCCTGCACCATCACGTCCCTCACCCCTCACAGAAGTACAAGTACACACATGTTTACTCTGTTTAAACTTTGAAATGTGGTTCTCTCCAAACATCACGAGCTGCACATGTCGTCTGTTCATTATAGACTTTATAATTAACCATACTCACTCAGTCTGCCCTCTTTCTCTCCCTCCCTCTCTGTGGATGCAAATGGACGTGTATTTGTAGCCATGACAACAAACCTGCTCATTAGGGGCCCGTCGGCGTGGCGACGAGGAGCCGTAATGGCCCCCGGTGCCTTTAGTCCACACTGGGCAGTTCAGAGCGGGGCCAACGCACTTACCATTGATTTTGCAGTTTGGATGAAAACGCTGCGTCTCTACCTCAACCGCCCAGGCTTAAATCAATCAGACCAGCCACTCGCCGGCGCCATCTTTAGGACAGTGGCCAGACCGGGGAGTGCGGGTGACGCCAGGAGGAGAGAGCACCACCACGAGCACCATCACTGTCTGTGGGATGGGAAAGACTCGGGAGGGATCAGACAAGTTAGGCAAGTTTTACAAGAGAAATCTCCTGAAGGAAATCCCCAAATGTTCAACCCTTAATAGTGACAAAGTCCATTATCCCACTACATTTACTACTGATGGATTTAGCCAGAGAGGATGTGTAGAAGAAATCTCCAAAAGGAAATCCCTAGATGTTGAATGTGACAAGTCCATTATGGTGCTATATTTGTATTCCAAAAACAGTGTGTACAGTCGATTCTCTGACATCAAACTGTTGGATTTTAGACGCTGCCACCTCGATCTAATGATGATTTAGTTTTGTGTTTTATCTTTTATCCTGTTTCACACAGACTCCTGCTCTGACTCACTGACTGGAATGTGCTTTGATCAAATCATTTCAAAATTCTTAATGAAAAATAAATAAGTCTGATATTGTGATTAATCAATACAAGGAAATATCTGATCGTATTGCGACATCACGTACGAAGATCAAAAGTCAGGTCGCCTTTCCCTGAAATCGTGGAGAAGCAAATCACCGCTTAAACGGGGCTAACGATCCTGTCGTGTGATGAGCGTGTGGAGGGCTCAGCGTTGTTGGATGTAAAACTAAACAACATGAGGAGGTTAAATGGAGATGGTGCACACAGTCGCTCGTGGAAAAGACCAAAGTTTGTCTGAGCGAGTTTCAGGCTCCAGCTCCGTGAGGTGAAGTCGCTTTAGTTGTAGCGTTTAGCTGAAGAATGAAGATGCGAGCTGTTATTTTTGCATTTGTAAAAGTTAGAAAATGAAAGAGCTTGTGTTTAGGGTTGGTTACAGAGACGAGTCTCACTCTGCACAAAGACTCCAGAGTATCAGACTTCAGGATTGTGTCAGTCACAGTTCGTCTTGGGGAGTTTGACCTTTGCCTGGTCTCAGTCTGTGAAATTTCAACCATGATTTTTATCCACGACTCAAGATTTTCCCCATGATCAGAATTATTTTTGACAAAATTATGCAGTGAACTCCTGGATTTATATGATTCCAGGTGTTTGCTCATTAACTGTCTGAACTAAACCCTTGTGTGGAATCTTGTTTATCAGGTGATGCTCAGGTGTGGACAGAAGGTCTTCAGGTGGGAAATACTGTATCTACTTCAAGATTATGGACCTAAATTCTGAATGTTAAAATGCATTTAAGAGCCAAGTACATATGAGCCAATTAAAATACTTATGATAGCTACCAATTTTCTACCATGTTATAACGTTGTTCCCTTAGATGTCATCCATGCATGTTTGAGTAATCTAACGATCTCTCCCAGGCCCTTTTCAAACCCTCCTTACAGTTCACAGTAAGATTCTGTACAAAGCTCCGCCCACCAGTCTACATCACCCATGTTCCAACACGACAATTCTTCATAAACAATATACAAAAACACGAAACAGAACTGCACACAACAGCTTCACAAATCTAATAGGATGTGCAGTAGTTTCATTAGTGGGATAGCAGATAGGATTGTGTCATGATAATGCTCCGAAGGGGGAGTGACTTAACACAGGGAGCAAAGGGAGGGGACACTCATAGCATCAAAAAAACAAAACTGAAACTTATAAATCATGTTAATAGATTGTTTTCGGTAAATATAGCACGTTAAAAACAATTAAAGGTAAGAAAAAGTGATCTAAATATGTTGTGGGTTGCGGTTAATACCCCACAGAAGTCAAATAGCCCCAGTTTAAACCCCGTTCATTTGGGAGACGTTATATGAAAAACGTGTGTAGATATTTGGGTGAGAAAGCCCCAGTGTTAAAAGGTCTGGGGTTAACGTGTCTGAGAGGTTCTGGCGTGTTCCTCCGGTCTGTTTGAGGAGGAGACTGAGGCCTGTAAACTTTAAGTGGTGCGTTCAAGTGCTTTCAGAAGTCTCGTAAAAGTCAGAACACAACCACTCGCATTTTTATGACAAACATCCCGATCAATCCGTCTATTATCTGCCCTGACTGCACGTGCGGGCGACTATAGACAGAGGAGGAGCTCGGGGTAGAGTCGCTGCTCCTTCATAACAGGAGATGTACCAGGCATGTCCATTAGGGGGAGATGCGCAGAGGGATTTTTTTATTGTTTTTTAATATGTAAATAAGGTAGCAGTTAAAGATACAGTACGTAACTTTCTGGAAATAGAAAGTTGTAATAATAGAACATTCTCCATGGAGATAGATACATTTAATGCCATACTGTGGAATATTATAGCCAAAGGAACAACATTTCCATGGAAACAACCAGTCAGGTTTGTGGAGTACAGTAAGGACACCTTTTTTCAGGGCAATAAACACATCAACATGAAATTAAGAGACAAAATGAAGTTTATTTTTGGCTAAAAAGTTACATACTGTGGCTTTAATGGTTCAATATGTTTTTAATTGTTTATTAATAATTGTATTGTCGTTTATATCTCAATCACCAAACTCAAGTGGACCTCCAGAACTACAAAAATATACAGTATATTATTGAGAGAAATTCATTCGAACTAATGGAAAACCAATGAGCTCCTTCATTTCACATGCATCACTGAAATAAACAAATCCGATTGGACGATCACATTTGGCTCTGACTCGCAGTGGAGAGCGTGGGGACCAGACTGATATGAACCTGTTTACAGAATACAAAGAGATGAGCTCGCCAGGCGTCATTTGGACATCCTAACCTCAGTATTGCACTTTCAGAACTTAATGAACAAATATGATGCATTACTGAACATAACATGCTCCTGAGTACATTTTCTTTGGAATTTCATGATTTAAAATTAAGAATAATGGCAGTTTAAAAAAAAATCATGATTAAACTAGTTAATCAGGAACATGCCCACACACGTTAAGGTAAGGACGCAGTGGTAACGATTTGAAAGTAGAAATGCTTAAAGCGAGTCTGGTGATGATTTAGGGACTTAAAAACTGCTCAGTTTCAGTCTGTGACGTCACAATCCCGGGAATTTGGCAACTGCTGGACTCGACTACTGATGATTAATGAAACCAGCGTGAATGAAGCGAAATACAACTCCAGCTATGTTTGTAATGAAGGAACAATGTCATAACGTGGTGAAACGCTTGAATGAATCAGTTTAGCATAATATGAGTTCTATAAAATAAATAGAACAAATAAATAAAACATCGATAAATAGAACAGATCCATGTTTCTTGTGTGGAGGAGCTGTGAGCCCTGGAATAGTTTTGGTTTCAGTCTCTAACAGACGACAAAGACATGCACAGACTGCAGTCTGTCTCCCACACTGAGAGGTCAGAGGTCACACACTCCTCTGTCCGCCATGTTTCCTCCACACTTCCTCTGGTCTGCTAAGGACTTCTCCCACTCTCCCTGTGTTTTTATATTTCCCTTTTACCAAGAAAAGCTGGGAAACGTATCACTGATCATCAGATATGAAAAAATACCCAGTAACTCTAATTTCATTTATTAAATCGATACATACATTTGAGTTTAGATTTTTTTTTTTTTTTTTTTTTTTTCATTATTTCAAACTATTAGCATCTGTCCAAGTGAATGACTCTAATATTTTTCTTTTTTGTGTTCTATGTGTTCATTATTACAGTATACACATGTGTACTCTGGGCCCTTGTTGAATATTTGGGGTGTGGAGGGATTTTGTATTCTCTGATACACAGTAAAATACTGTACTCATGAGTGACTGTATTTAAAATGAGAGAGGGGGAGGAAACAAGGAAAGGATGAAGAGGAGGAGAGAAGGAAGGTGAGAGGAAGAACAGAGGAGAGGAGGAAGAGGAGGGCAGGAATGTGAGCAGGAGGGCAGGAAACAAAGAGAGGAACAGGTGGAAATAAAAAGGAGGAATAGGAAAGGAGAAGAAAAGGATGAGGAGGACAGGAAACAGAGGAGGAGGAGGAGAGGAAAATGAGAAGTAAAGAGGGTCTGCTCTTTTACGACTTATCATAAAAGTGTCCACAGAGGAGTGCAGAGAGCTCTGCTCTGTGGACAAACTGTTACATGAGATTCATGTGATTTTAACACATGACAAACATCTGAGTTTATAGGAGTATACACATAATTATACTGTTAACTATCAGAGCAATGAGGGATTTAAAGGAACATTTTAGCTACACTGTCATTTGTCTACTGTATTGTTTTTATTTGTCTTTTTTTTTTTATTCTTATAGTTTTTTGCCAATAATAACAAATATTAAATCAATATAACACTAGCTAAAATGTCATTTTAAGAAAACATATATCAGAAACAATATTGTAACTCTAACTCTCTGTGTAATTTAACACTGCACAGGGTTTTTTTTTCTTAGATAGACTCAGAAATTTTGCCTGATGGTAATTTGTCCGTTATTTTTACACAAAATTAAAAAGAGAAAATACAAATTTATTGCATTTTATTTTATCTAGCTATTTTCTTTAATTGATTTGTATTTTTTTTTTATTTTTTTTTTTTAACATAAGAGATGCAATCAAAAATATACATAACCTCAAAAACAATATTGTATAACTATATCGGGGGCTTTATATAGAAGAACTTACTGATGAAAGACTTTGAATTTGCTTCATTTTTATAGTAAAATCTTGTGTTTTGTTTTTTGTTTTTGTTGCTGTTTTGCCATTGACAAAAACCAAAGACAAAAAATAGAAATAGGAAAATTATACTTACATAAAATAAAAAAATATTTAAAAAAAGCTAAATGTACAAAAAAAAATCCCTAGGTTTATTTTTCATATTTGTTTTATGATCTGTCTTATTGTATTTACTTTTAACAGTACAATTATTAGTATTTTATAGTATTAGTATTCATATATCATGTGTATGTAATACTTACTCACAAAAATATATGCATCTAGTATTTCTTTTATTTAGTTTTATAGATTAATACTATAAACATTAAACATTAAACATTTCACTTTTGAACCATTGCTTTTTTACACATATGGATTTCTTAAAGCATTCAACAGGAACATGTTCAATCAAAGGGCTCATTGTTCCCATGACAACCACATTAGAAAACATATATGTGATTTGACCTTCCACCACAGAGCACAGGAATGAGCCCGCGTGTTCATCTGTGGTGTCAGAGCGCCTCCAAGTGGTCACACGCTGAACTGTCCGGCTGTTCCTGACCACCTCAAACCCTCTGCCCTTCTGTGCTCTGTGCTGGTGTCGGGTTTTATTTTATTCAAGTGCGTACGACAGGTTTACAGGTGTTTCTAATTCTGACTTGGTTTGGTGGATAGAACCTGTGCTCAGTGTTTATCGGAGTTTTACATCAGTGAAGTGAAGGAAAGTTGAGACGAAAACTATAAATACACGAACACAGACAACCCCATCCAAACTGTAGAGACAATTTACACCCAAAGAAGGACTTTTTCACAGTTTAAACCCTAATTTAACCAAGTAAAGGTTTTGCCATTTATTTTTATTAGTCTAATTATAAAGAAGTTTAATTTCATATTGATGGTGTTAAAATCGAGTGGGTGTCTGATAATAAATGTTCAGGTATAACAGTAGACGAAAAGCTAAACCTCACATCAGATACACACAATCTAAGGTCTCAAAACGTACTGCAGTAATCGACAAAGTGAAGTACATTCTGAATCAAAAGGCACTTTACATATTGTATTCCTCACTCATACTTCCATATTTGTCATATTGTGTTGAGATTTGGGGCAACAATGACCAAACTTTACTCCTTCCCCTTTTCAAATTTTTCAATCGGTTACCTGGATCATACAGATGACTTGTTTTTCAAATCGAAATTATTAAAAATGTTTGATTTACAGTAGCAAAATTCTACACTGCTTTGCTTTTGTATAAACCAAACAAAAATATACTACCGTTCAATATCCAAAAACTGGATGTGTGTGTGTGTGTGTGTGTGTGTGTGTGTGTGTGTGTGTGTGTGTGTGTGTGTGTGTGTGTGTGTGTGTGTGTGTGTGTGTGCGGTCAGTCTGTGGAGTGGGTTTGGAGATAAACCTGAAAAAAAAACCTGAAGCAGCGCCCAAATATTCACAGTTTCAAAAAAATTATAAAGAGTTTTTACTTTTGTGGTTAAAAAAAAAAAACTTGGGTAAAAATGACATGAAGTATGCATAGTGTGTAATTTATTTTGCTATTTTGTTATATGTAAATATTTGTAAAGTTTTATGATCAGTGTACATAAGCAACCACATCATTTTTTTTTTTATTTATTTTTTATTTTTTTTTTGTTTACAACATATAAATAATATGTATAAGATTATTGTTTCTCTCTTGGCACAAACTTGAAATAAATACGAATCAGTAAATTAATAACTATTGTGCAATTTTGTCAAGTTTTAGCCCTTGTTTCCATTATGTTTGCTAGAAACAGTTATGTAATTACCTCTATGTATGTAGTAACTTGAAAAAACTAGGCAAGATTTTCAGTAAAATCTTAAATATATTGATGTTAATTGTGTGACTGTGAAATTAGAAGTCTTGCCTGTCGTAATAGTAATAATAATAATCATTTTAATACAGCTCGTTCCCTCTGTTGCAGCCATTTGAATTCGTTTTTTAGAAAAGAGCATTTTTACAGTGCAGCTTCTGTTTCTAATGAAAAACAGAACTTTATTGCAATGCACTGAGGGACTCGAACTAAAATCGTAGCTACTGTTGACAATGAAAAGCAGCTCTTGTCTGGAAGAAATGATCCCAGTCAATTGAAATCACGTTTAGTTTGTCTCCATACGGACCGCGTTATACAGTTACGTAAGCCAAAGGTTCATCTAGAGTTTCACTTCACTTCACAACATGTTTTATTTAATAGTTTATTCAGATGCAGATTATTCAGATGCAGATTTGTGTTGTAATACAGTGAGCTCTGGGGTCTAGTCACTAACAGAAAGATCAATATTTGTGGTGTCGTGAGTTCTTTTTGACGAAAAAGAAATAATATGGCGTAGTCAAAATAGTGTTGAGTGTTGGGAAAAATATATATATTTACAGTCTGTAGTCGTCTTTAAATGGCTTCGGAGCTGGTGCCTGTGGTGCACACGGCTCTAATCCCCAACACACACACTGCCTCTGTGAAGACGGGAGGCCCTTTTTAAAGTACGAGGCTCCTCCCCTAAATCAATTAACAATGAAAACGTTCTCCACATATAGAAACACATACATCCCCTCTTTAATACAGAAAAATCATAAACATTACCACAAACAAAAGTACTTTAATAATAATCTCCCAGCACAGGTAGGGAAAAAAATAAATAAACATTATATATTCACAAAGCAAAAAAGTCACCTGACGTTCCTGGTGACGTCACATGCGCCGTACGGGACGCAACAAAATGCGGAAGACCACGACGCTCGAGTTGGCCAATTGACACGTGCACTGAGGGGCGGCGAAAATGGAGGAAAGTTTGGGGATGAAACAACGGCTGTGGCAAGACGAATGTTTACGCAGGAATCAAGTGTGACCCCTGACTGTAGCAATGGTTCTGTGAGGAAACTCGGGGAAAGCGGTAAACGGCCGCGTAAGTGAAACGCCGGTCCACGTGTGCATGTGTATCGCACCATGGCCTCCCCGCGTGGGCTGACAGGATTACTCCATCACATGTGGGTTTGCCTTTTGGAGATTTCATAGTAAAGTAAAATCTAATCAACAGGAAAATTTGTCTCTGCTCCATTTGACAGCTCCTTTTACAAAACGAAAACGCCAAAGGGCTCCTCGTTTGAGCCGTCACAAGAGATTGAGTAAATATAAGAGCCACGGCCTTCGATGGGGAACAGTTAGATGTTTATAAGTTTGTTTAGTGCACAAAGTTAGGCATTAAAATGACACCTTTACAATGGTACTAGCCTTTTGATGGGTCCAGTTTGAGTTTTTCAGCACAATACGTATAATTCAGAAATCCCCTGGAGCCTGTGATCAGTCTGAGCTTTCATGGTCCTTTTTAGGAGTTTGATTTTCAACAAAAAGGTGATCGCGGCTTGTGACTGTAATGTTATTTGAGAGTGACTTGTCTAACAACACAGATCAGCTCACCTGTTCAGTTCTTTCTGGTCAGATTGTGTTAAAACAAAGCTCTGTCTAATAAAGCCTCAGACAGAGCAGTGCCTTCAGTTAGCATCACACCCCTCAGCTGTGAAGTATCAACAGGTGCACAATGTAAACGGAGGAGGTTTGGTCACCTGCTCGTCTCCTATTATGATTCCACAGTAAGACCAACTGGAATTTGTCCTGGTGCCGTACTCAAGGGGGCAAGTTTAATGCCACACTGTGGAACATTCCGGGCAAAAATAGGTCACAGACCCTCCTCGAGAAAAGTGCCACAGTGCTCCTTTAAAAATGCTAAGTCAACATGTCCATTAAGCTGTCAGTCTGTGTCAAACTCTGAAATATAAGAGTATTTCATCTAAAGAATGGACTTGGTTTTATCGCTCCCCATTTCCTTCTCCCTTCTGCTCTGTCTCTCTCTCTTTCTCTCCTTCCCTCCCTCTGTCTCTCTTCATCTCTTACTTTTTCCCTTCCTCCCTTCCTCCCTTTCTCTCTCCCCCTCCTTCAGCCTCTCTCTCTCTGCCTCTCCCTCTATTCCCTCAATTTCTCTCTCCCTTTCCTTCCCTCCCTCTCTTTCAGTTTCTCTTACATTCTCTCTCCCTCTCTCTCTGTCCCCCTCTCTCTTTCTCTTTCTGTCCCTCTCTCTCTCTGGTAACGACTATAACTGTATAATAGTAGCTGGCTTGTCCGTACAGGATAGGCCTCTCCCTCCCTCTCTGTCCCTCCGTCTCTCCGTCCCTCTTCCCTCTCTCTCTGCTAACGACCACGGTCTGTATAATAGGGGCTAGCTCGTCCGTACAGGAGATGGGCCGTTTGGAAATAAAAGAAAGCGTGTTGATAATGAATGGACAGATCCATCATGGCCGCCGCGTCCCCGCCCTGATGGATGTCTCACTTATGTCCAGCTCAGAGGACAGGACAGCACTGGACACGAGAGAGGACGTCCACATCACTCCAAGTCCAATTAAACTGCTTGTCATCTCAGATATGGAAAAAACTTCAAAAAACTTCAAAAATCCTACTTCAAATATGAATGAAATGTAATATACCTGGATGAAAATCAGAAACTAAAACAAAATCGAAAACCAGATCTTCATTTTTCGCAGGAATCAATACAAAAAAAATGATCTTAAGCAAAGATCAGAGAGCTAGAAAAGAAAGTACTAGCATTTAATGTTGAAAATTACATCATATTATCTAAAGAAAGAGCGTTTTTATCATCGTGGTATCAGAATCGGTATTGAGTATCGAGTCTATTCCGTAAAATTTGAGTATCATGACAGCGCCACACCTTTCCATGTGTTTGAGTACAGATATATTGTATAAGCCGCTCTTGAGTTCTGTCTGCATCTAATTAGAAAGTGTTTTATTGTCTAAAGATCACGAAGTGTGCAGTTAGCATGCTAGTTGTCATTAGCTTTACATTGCTCTGGCATCTGAAAGTCGTGAAAAGTGCTTATAAACTCATCGTGGTGAATAATGTAATGGAAATCTTTACATAATTATTCACGTAATTAATTTTATAGGTTGTGTATAAGTCAGCTTTGTGATTTCTAATAAAATGGGGTTGTTAATCTGTTTTGGACTTAGGCCTCTTGCTGCCGTATAATGCATCTCTGTGGTATTTTTCCACTAGGCTCAACTTGTTTTTTACTTGTTATTCTACTACGAATGACCCGGTCTTGTGCTGACCTGTCCTCGTAGAAGTGTTATGTCTTGACTTTTGTATTTGCATCACTCCTTTGCTTTAATAAATCAGACTCTTTGATTCAAGACAACTCTCCAGTTTATTCTTTGCAGCTTAGAAATTCCACAACAATTTGGCGTCAACGAACAGTCCCTTTCGACCAGGTCTTTTTCTGCGAAGGTGATCTGCGGCTGGCCACCCTAGGACGGGGGGATGTCTGACCTCCATCCTTGCCTCTGCTCTTCAGTTGAGATCAAGGGCCCGTCTCTCTCGCTGGAAAATGTCGCCGCTAAGGGGCAACAACCTGTGGTTTACTTGCGGTAAATTGTATTCTTTCAAATTGTCCTTTTGTGGTTTTTATCCCTGAACTCCTTGATTTAAAAAAAAGAAAAAGAAAAAAAGTGGAGAACCTTAACTTAAGATGCTCTGGATTCATAAGGGAAGGAGGGAAGAACTTTGGACCACTGCAAACTGTTTAAAAATAACTAGTTCTGTTCTTTATGTTTTTAAGACAGAAAAAAGTCAGATACAGCGACTCACTTTGTTTGCAGCCTTATTTAAAGAGTATTTTCTATTTTCTTGCTCAGTTACATTTTAAAAGTATTGAAACATATAGATGGTTTATATATAGATGATATGGCGTTTCAAATGGGATTGAAATTGAAATCTGAATCCCCTGGAGGAGTAACTGTCAGTGTGGTGTTTCTTAATGAGGATCCAAATAATGAAAGAAGAAGAGCAGCTCAGAGAGAAGCTCAGATGTTTCTCAGAACAGAAGAGTGATAAATGCATCAGTCAGATGAGAGGCAGCAGACACGTCCTCAGGCCAGACCCGTTCACCTGGAGAACCAGAGGAGCTCTTCTGAAATGTGAGTGTGTACCTGCAGGGGTCAGACTGCAGGTCAGGTGCTCCATCCAGGTGTGCAGGGCTTATAGCAGGGCTCCTAACTTAAAACCACATTTTTGGAATACATGTTCATTTATTCAGGTTATTTGGTTTATGTTCTTCTGAAAGTTCATACTTGATTGTGATTGGTTAAATCCACCAGTGACTCACTCAGACAAACTGTGAGAAACACCTGAAGAGCACCATGGAAAAGTGTGATGTGCCCTGACGGACTTCTCCATTGATGTTACGTGTAAACCTGGTTTCTCTGACACAAAATAAACATAGTTCAGTCTGAACGCAGCACTACAGAGACTGTCCATAGAAGTGTGTGTCTGTTTGAGTGTAGAGCTGCTTTAAACAGAAGCTCTGAGTATAGACAAGGGAGAATGAACTTTGAAAACACAGAGGAGCACCTGATGACGTCATGCAGTTGAACCAAGAGTTTTGAGCTCTGGAGAATGAACGATTGGTGAAGGATTACTCCAATATGTTTGAATGAAACTAAACACATCTCCACACACCTTCCCTCAGGTGGAGGAGTTCAAGTATCTCGGGGTCTTGTTCACAAGTGAGGGGAGGATGGAGTGTGAGATTGACAGGTGGATCAGTGCAGCGTCGGCAGTGATGTGGTCGCTGTATCGGACCGTTGTGGTGAAGAGGAGCTGAGCCGAAAGGCAAAGCTCTCGATTTACCGTCAATCTACGTTCCTCCCCTCACCTATGGTCATGAGCTTTGGGTAATGACCGAAAGGACGAGATCGCGGATACAAGCGGCTGAAATGAGTTTCCTCCGCGGAGTGGCTGGGCGCTCCCTTAGAGATAGAGTGAGTAGCTCGGAGTAGAGCCGCTGCTTCTCCATGTCGAGAGGAGCAGCTGAGGCTCAGGCATCTGTTCCGGATGTCTCCTGGTCACCTCACTTGGGAGGTGTTCCAGGCATGTCCCACCGGGAGGAGGCCCCGGGGAAGACCCAGGACATGCTGGAGGGACTATGTCTCTCTGGCCTGGGAACACCTTTATGTCCCCCCGGAGGAGCTGGAGGAAGTGTCCGGGGTGAAGGAAGTCTGGGAGTCCCTGCTTAGACTGTTGCCCCTGCATCCCGGCCCCGGATAAGAGGAAGAAAATGGATAGATGGATGGACATCTCCACACCACTCCAGGTGAGTTTTTGATGAAGCCAGAACCAAACAAATTAAATAAATGATCTCACAAGAATTCACCTGACACATTTGCCTTGAGATGCCATGGAAAAAAAACATATTTACCCTTCCAGTTTTACCCTCTGCTGTGTATTTTTCCATCGACACAATGATGAAGTTGCTCTGGAGCTGCCTGCAGTCTGTAATGGTACCAGCACAACGCACACCCATGCGGCGTGGACATGTTTATGGAGAGGACACACGCGGGCACGCCAGATGTCCACAGCTCCTACGGGTGTCCAGCTCGTCCTCAGTGCCCACACACACACACACACACACACACACACACACACACACACACACACACACCTACACACCGACCGTAAAACACCAGTGTCCAATTCTGTGCGTAACATCTCCCTCTTTCAGCTGTTCAGATGGAAGGCTCCCTCACATCGATTAGGCCCGACGGATGCCATAAATCCCATTGATCCACATCAGCGCTCGGACCGCTCGGGTGTCCAGGGTTTTAATGGAGCACGGGTTTAACATGGGAGATAATATTTATAACAGGCCGCCGGTCAATTTTTATGAACAGGTTAGCGACGACGGCGTTGGGGTGATAACTGTGTCGATAGCTGAAATATAGACACGGCCAGGCGGAGTTAATGAAGTTAGCGTTAGCCGTTTTTTACTCCAAGAAAAAGTGCTGCGATGGGGAGAAATGCGGCTAAAAGTGGTTAGCTCAAGGCTAGCAGATCAGGAGGTGTAGGAGACTTTTTACTCTTTATGCTATTGCTAACCTAACAATAAGAGGTTACAAGAGTGAAATTACAGGCTTCTAAATTGTTTGTTTTTGTGGTTTGGTTTTATTTTTGTATGTAGTCTATTTTTTAAGTAATATGTATGTATTTATTATAGCTTTGTCGCTTAACTCTAGTTCTCAGTCTTATCAAAAACATAGCTGGAGTTATATTTATCTCTCCAGCAGAAGGACACACTTTGACAAAACTTTTCAAAGCAGAGTGGGTCTAGACCCGTCTCCCTGCTTTCAGAGGCTGTGATTGACAGTTAGATTAACCAGCGAGATGCACGGTCTGTTCACATCAAAACAAACATGGAGCCCTAGGGGTAAAAAAAAAACAACAAAAAACAGAAAACCACACAGAATCTGCAGAATCAACAATCAAAGCACCAAATTTTAGAGTTGTGTTAGTGTTTTAAGCCGCTTCTTAAGACCCACTTTTACTTTCTGGCTTTTAACGCCGCAGGAGTTTTAGCATCTTTTGTTGTTTTTATGGTCTCTGTGCAGCACTTTATAATTTGTTTCTTTGGAAAAATGTACTATATGAATAAAGCTTTGGAGAGGAGAATTTTAAAGAGGAGATGTCTTCTGCATTTGAGAGACATGTGATACAAATTAGTGGACCTTAAACCTAGTAAATGTAGAGTTGTGGTGTGAACACGTGGTCTCTGTGCAGCCTTCAAAAAGTGTCACAGCAATAAGATCAGTCCCACACTGAGCTGCAGCTGGACCAGTGCAGTCTGAGCGAGGCGTAATACAGTCCAGTCTGCCTCTGCTTCTGTTGTAGGTAGTATTATACGGATGTAGGCCAAGATAAAAGGACTGAGCTGGCAGTGTGCCTTCAGTACAGCACAGACATGCAATTTCTCTCACTACAACCACTCGACTGCATGTGAGTAACACCAGAGCCTCGACTGAAAACATTACTACATAACGTGCAAAAGAAGAAATTCAATTTGTCAACTGGACAAAAGTTTATTTGGTCAAATAAGTCAGTTCTGGTCAAATGCTGGTGGACACTGCCTTATATCTGTCTGAAGGGAGGAGCTAACTACAGTGAAATTACTCTGAGACTACCACACCTATTTGTTTACAGTTTCTGTTAGTTAGGTGGGTCTATTAAATATGCACTGCGTGTGGGGTGTTGTTAGCAGAACCATTCAGGGCCGTAATGGTGTTTTCACACCTCTGGACATGTCCTGTTTGTTTTGATTTAGGTTTGAGGATAGCGTTATAAATGGGAGACAAATGATGTCTGAGACCTCCATTTCTGTTCAAGGAAGGATTCTCTGTTTTGACAAAAATAGCCTCTTTAACTTCTCCTCTCAAACCAGTTCTTTTCTCTGGCCAAGATCTGGACCTCACTGTCCTCAAAGGAGTGGCCTGTGGCTTTTAGGTGGAGATGAACGGCAGACTGAGGTCCTTTTAGGTGGAGATGTACGGCAGACTGAGGTCCTTTTAGGTGGAGATGTACGGCAGACTGAGGTCCTTTTAGGTGGAGATGTACGGCAGACTGAGGTCCTTTTAGGTGGAGACGTACGGCAGACTGAGGTCCACTCTGGCTCTCTCGTCTGTGTTGGTTCATCCTCTTGTGAAGTGGCTGTTTTGTTTCTCCAGTGTAGCGCCCCCTGCAGTCTTCACTACACTGAATGGAGTAGACCACATGGCTTTGTTTGTGACTTGGTGTTTTGTCCTTTGGTTGAACCAGTTTCTGTCTTAAACAATTCTTAAATCTACTGGACAAATCACAACTTTTTTCTGTTGAAGTATTATTTATATAAGTATGTATTCAGGGTATTTAACCTGTGATCCCACTATATTCATCCAGCCGTACACTGAAAATACATTCAATCAACTGAAAATATTTGATTGGAAAAAGGTGATATTATTTTTGTTTTGCTGATATTATGCGTGTCCCCGTCTCACTTACACAATACAGACCCTTCTAATATAGTGTCATGTGAAACCTAACAAACACTTCCATCTCCCTGTGTCTGTGAAGCTGAGTACGGTCCAGGGTAAATGGTGCAGAGGAGCGCTGACAGAGGAACAACACCACACATGTATCCTATTTAGTCCAAAAACCACAAAACATCTCCTGTCTGTACAGAAGACACAGAGTCAACAGCAGAGCGAGCTGGAATGTCTTTGAGCCCAAATGAAGTGTAGCGGTGTTGTGCGTCTCTCTTATCTCCAGACGTCTCTGTTTAACTTGGTTTCATTCTCTTCACTATTTATGACTCAATCCACTAGTCACACACACCTGATTGTGCAGATGGAGGAGCAGACAGGTCAGAGAAGAGAGGAACAGGCTGTTAGACTTTGGTTACTTCAGACAGTGGTTACTTCTGGACTGTTATGACAGGAGCAAAATGTATGTTAATTATCTTTGTTGTTTTTCTAAACTTCTATGACCACTGACTATTTAACACCTTAAAGGAATGTATCCTGTACTCTGTTTTTAAAAAAAGGAAACTTCAATCAGAACTGACCCTGGGTCTCCAGAGCCTTCACCTGCAGATAGAGACACATCCAAGTTTGTCTCATTCTCAGTATATGGACAGGCCATGCCTCATATGAAAGTTCAGAACCTTCAGAATTCATTCACTGAGCTGCAGAGGCTGCACTAGCACTGATTCATGACTGGCTGGCCAAAACAGCCCAAAGCCAACGCAAATTTAGGCTGGGCCCAGATTTTCTCAGTGTGTTCGTGGTCATGGGTATAGAGTCACAATAAACAAATGTTCCTCCACTGTCTCATATGCTCTCCATAGATGACTGATATACACCACCACGGTGTTCTTTTTCTCTTTCAAAGCATCTTATGAAAGGAGTGGAGGAGGAGAGACGAGAGGCATGGATGGTCTGAGAGAGCGAACGAAAGAAGAGAGGGTAAGATGAAGTGGGTCAAGTGCTTCTGGTGCCAGAGCCACACAGGGAGAACACCACACACATAAGAACCACAAAAGAACACTTAAACTTCACACTGAAAAACGTAACATAACCCCGGTTCCATGAGTGCTCAGGTTCATCCAGGTCGGACATTACATGCAATGATTTAGGTCCAGGTCTGGGTCCGGGTTTGGACAGTACATGCTCGAGCTCAGACCGGGACGGGGTGGAATTTTCTGGACCCCATCTAAATTCTTGACCTGGTTTAGTTGTTCCTGGGTTAGACCTGGTTCAGTGTGGTCCCACCCTGCATGCCCCGGCCTGCTCTCATAAAGCTGTTAACATGGCTCTTCCCCATCTCAGACACAAAGCACGCTCCTGTTTGTCCCTCACATCCACAGACAGCGCTGAGGGAAACATGGCCCCACCTGAGGCACAGGAAGAGGTCATATTTGTCCATGTCCACATCTGTCCTGTGCGCTTCACTGTTGGTTTTTCGACTTCTGTTTACAGGACTGACACCACACTTCAGACTGTGAGGGATGCTGGCTTTGAAAGAGGAGATAAGCCCCTTTATTTTGTCACCCTTTCAGCCTTTGTTGTGACTGGAGTGGGCAATGTGGGTGAAGTGTATTGCCCAGGGACACAACCAGGTGGGATTTACACCAGCTACAGGTCCAGCTCATTGATCCACTGTCACTCCATGTTGAATTATGTGTGGAGTTATACAGAAAGATATTATGAAATGAAGCTGGTTGAACGGTTTCTGTTGGTGATTGGCAATTATAGAGTTCATTTAATAGCAGATGGCAGATTTTTGGTAAACTTTAGTCAATATAATAACAGAAACTGAAACAGAAATTTGGTTAGGACAAATTGTATGAATCTAATCATAGAAAACATGCAATTGTTTGAGTTGAATTCTATAATAAATGTATTAATTGCATGAACATATTGTGGATTGTCAGTTTTTGCTCATAAAAATGTGTAACTAGTGCTCTTGCTGGTGCATGGGCTGATTATTTTGTGTGTTTTAGAGATTTCACTTTATCAGTACTGAGGCTCAAATCAAAGAGTGAATATCAGAACTGCAGCATAGACACATCTGTGTAGTTTCACATCTCAGAGATAAATAATGCAGATCTATAACTGACCCCTGAGGGACACCAGATCACAGGGAAAGGTCACACAGTTTATCTGCATGTTCACATTCTATTCATGTTTATGAACGACACAACATTATTATTTTGTGAATGATCCAGATTGTTACTTTCATGTGTACTTGTGTACTACGTTGAGGAGTGGAAATTCAGTAATCACAAATGTGCAGATTTTTAAACATGTACTTGCACTTGTAATTGAGTATACTGAAAGACATGTAATTGTAATTTGTTACATTTAAAATCATAGTGTCCCAGTGCACGGCTGTCTTACCTCTGTCTATGTTCCTTTTTATACCAACAAACACGTGTGTAAAATGTAATTCAAGAATAGTCAGTCCATCCAGGATTTCACAATGTTGCTATCACAACTATTAACGCAAAATCAACAAAACTCTTTGAAGTTGCGTTTCCTTGCAACTTTGTCCAACCATCACACCTTTTTCGTATCAGTCGTACTTGTCCATTTAGTGCAGGCCATGTAACACCGTCAAGTGTTAATATGAAGAGCCCCAAAACCACGTAAAAGTTCCTCCAGCACATGACGCTGTTCTGCTAAAGGGGTTTTATTATGAAAATGTTTTAAAATGACATTTTCAGAGCGACAGTTCATGGCAGAGGGATCAAATATGCACTGAATATATAAACATTTGACTTCACATCATAACATCACATTTAAAAAAAGAGCTCCCCAACTCAAACTCTGTTTTATATAACCCAAAGAAAGTGTGATTTAAATTAACATAGATTATGATTATGATAAAGAGAGAAAACCATTGTAACTTTTGGAAAAAGATCCTGTGAAATCAACCATTTAAGTCCACAACAATCATAACAAATCTCTGTGAAATCCTGGAGGGACTGACTAGTATATTACACAGTTATAGTACTTGTGAGCATAACTGAGTACGTTCTTAACCTTGTAAGTACTTTTACTTGAGTACAGAGTTCAGCCCTCTTTCCACCACTGACAACTTCAACCCCCCGAGTATTTATGTTAATGTCAACTACCCCACAGTAATACTTGTACATATTTGTGTATAGTATGTTACTAAATGCTAAAATGCTCAAATGTTATACATAAAATAAAGATTTTATTCAAATTCTCTAGTTCTACATTTCCACTCCTCCACTTGTTTCGTCCTTGAGAAAGTACAAAGTGCACTTATTTGTTAGGACTGATGGCCATATTATTATTAGGTGCCGCTCAATTGGCTGGAGTAATGTTGCATAGACAACAACACATGCACTGATTGGACGATCTGTCATCCACCTCCAGCCCCCAGGGTGACACTGGCCACGCCCCCTCATTATGACATCATTTCCATTTGATTCTGTGAACCTGTGCGTTTTGATCCTCACCACTCTACGCTTACAGTGAATCAAAGATGAAAAATGAAAGACAAAAGATGGACTGATTTGACCAAGCGCCAGTCTCACATCTCATCACATTTAAGCTCGTCTTATTCTGTTTTATCACAAACTGCTCAGACACCGGAGTCCATCACTCAGTAGGAGGAATGAAAACTATTGTCAACTTATGAAGTCATGTCTGAGGATCACGGTTTGATCCTTGGACCATTTTCAGTTTTTGTTTTCTGAACTTTTTTACATCAATCTCAAACATGCACTAGGCTAACCCTACAGCTGGGTGCTTCACATTTAAAGGTCCCATGGCATTGCACAGAGATGACCCTCTCACCACCAACATGCAGACCCAATGGCATTGAAATACGGGGCAAATGCAGAAGACAAATTACCTTTAAAATGAAAAACTGGACTTATTCAGTTTAAGTTAAGCAGCTTTCACTTTGCTATTGCATTCCAAGCATCTTAACCTCACGCCACTGTTAACACCAACCAGCATGCTAATGGCACTCTTGCTTTTTTTAATCTGTGTCCATAGTAAATGAAGAAACGTTCAAATTACATCTCAATTCTGCTGATAACAAATGTGTTATTGATGTATGTACATTTATTAAATCATTATGCGTGTGTAACTGTTTGTGTGTTTGTTTTATTGGCGAGCGTCAGACAGCAGAATGAGCCAAATCCTACGACTAAAACTAGTCTGCATTACGGCCAAGAAGGCTCATATGGTGCAAGGTCACTCCTCATTATAAAACTACTGTTGTGTCACATGTCACTCTACGGCATCAAATGAACTATCTCCTTGGAGAATGTTCCGCAGTGTGTGTACCAGTACCTTTAAATTCCAACTTATTTAACATATCACAAAATATAACATCATACTGATTGCACAGTTACAAAATCGTTCTTCAAGGGCCCATCTTACACTATTTTCGGATCTGATGTAGTTTCTGCATCACAAACAGACCTGGAGCTGAGTTTTGTTAACGCACAAACTCTGCATATTTAATCTGAGTTATTCTCTCAAATAGAAAACACTCATGTGGTGATACAGGAAGTGCTCCACTGTGTTTTTAAACTCCATGCACCTTCTCTAGAATCATCTGGATGATTCTAGCCCTGAAGCTGCCGATCTCTACTGAACAGATGGAAACTGTTTTTGCTATAATCTGGCATGTTTACATCGTAATTACAGATGTTCATTAATATGCACTGTCCTTATCAAATAAACAAATAAATAGAAAGTAAAATGTAGCTGTGTATTTGAAAACTACTGCTTCATGACATCACAATGTGGAACAGAGCATTATGAGCTTTGGCGAAATAAAACACAACTCCAAGTGTGTTTTTGTGGAAGTTACATTATAACATGACATAACACTCAACTTTGCGTAACATCGGACCTTTACGCATAACCTATAATAAAACATCTCCATATCAAATCTCCACAGACGTTCTCAGCTGCTCCTCATCCCTCACATCAGCATGTGCGTACACATCCATACAGTATCACCCATCAGGGGTCCTCCGTGTATCCGGCTCAGATCGGGGCCGGAGCTGGAACGCCACGAGGGGCCGGCTGCCGAGAACAACACGCCGCCGTTTTCCAGCTGATTAACTTTTCCAATTTGTGCGAGACACCAGCGCAGCCGCCTTCAATTAAGCGCCCTGGGATGGGAGGGGGAGGGGGGAGTGCGAGCTGTATGCAGAGCGGAGGGCCCGGTTTATTGACTGGAAAATTGAATCAAATTGTGTCTCTCTCTAAATGTCTGCCCCCCCCTCCCCTCCGAACAGCGCCCCCTGGTTTTATGCACGCTGCGTTTTATCATGTCGTCTGCCTCTGTGATGACATAGGAGTGTGTGCGTGCGTGCGTGCGTGCGTGCATGCGTGCGTGTGTGTGTGTGTGGGGCTGTCCCGGGGGTAGGCTGGTTATTAACACGGTCAACAGAAGGATGCCAGTGGTTACAGATGGGAGGGTTTACACTGTTTCTGTTTCTCTGAGATGTGAGAGTCACACGATGGTCAGCTGGAGCATCAGAGACAGTCGGTGCTTTGGTACAATATTGAGCTGTAGATCTGATACTGATACAGTTGTTTTATATAAAGCACTGTATCGCATGTATGTATATTTTAAACGGTTTTAAATTGATTACATATCCATTGTTGACCTGACGAATTACACTTTAAAACTTTACAAAAGTTGACAAGAGGGTCATTGCTTTGCAGCAGTCAGGGATGTAGCACCCAATTTTGGGCCTTTCGTACAAATCATCTCATTGGGCGGGCCAGTACTACATGCCCATTCATAATAATAATAATAATAATAATAATAATAATAATAATAATAATATATCTGTTTTTTTCTGGACACTCAAAGACTCTTTCCAGATCATTCTTCATTCACTCCATACCCGGGTGGTGGTAAACTACTATTGTAGCCACAGCTGCTCTGGGGCAGACCGACGGAAGCCCCTCACTCACGCACACACCACTTTCATACTACTCAGTGTGGATAAAGTGCCTTGCCTAAAGACACAACGAGAGTTTTTGCGACTGGCGCCCCCCTGTGGCACCTGATTTTCCCAGCGTCATCCAAGTCCTAACCAGGCCCAGCCTTGATTATCTGACGGGATCAGGCTTTGACAAGCCGGTATGGCCTTTACAGACTTTGCGAGGGGCCCCTCCTGCACTGGGCCCCTGGTAAACAGTACCGTTTACACAAGATGGCCTAGATTTACATCCGCCATAGACTTTGCATGTAAACTTGACTCCCTGATGGTGGGTTTCCTCTTCTCTTTACTTGGGAGTCCAGTATGAGCTCTTCTAGTCCAGTTTAACAATTCAAACACTTTACAACAGACAAGGAGCATATTGTGAATATACCACATGGAAATTTATATGTATTCCATTTCATTCATATGACATATATTGTAGACTATCAAAAGATTTGCTGCAGAATAGTGCAGGTAAGTCTTGGGTGCAAGTCTTGAGGCCGTACAGTGTTCAGTTTGATAGATCAGTGGTTCTCAAATCTTCAATCAAAACTAAGTAAGACCTGAGATTATTCTAAGCCTTCTGAGCGCCATCAGTCTAAACCAGGATTCATTATGACCGGAGCAGGAGCTGCAGTAAGCCAGACCTGTTCTCAGTGCTTGTTGGACTTTATGGACAGAATTTCTAGGCACAGTCAGGGGCCAGAGGATGTCCAGTTTAGGGACCACAGGATTTCTGCTGTTTTTAGATGATGTTGCTGATGGCTTCATCGAACCAGGACCAGCAACATGCAGTGACGTGGTTTGAGCCGAGTGTGAAGTGGCTGAGATGATGATCTACTCCTCTAAATTTGAGGCCATGGTTCTCAACTGGGAAAAGGTGACACCCTCTCCAGGTGGTGGAGAGTCCCTGCCTCCTGCACTTGAGGAGTTCAAGTATCTCAGGGTCTTGTTCATGAGTAAGGGAAGGATGGAGTGTGAGACTGAGCTGAGGGGAGGGCATTTTTTCCGGATGCCTCCTGGACATCTCCCTGGGAAGAATTCCGGGTCCCGGGGAAGACCCAGGACACACTGAAGGGACTATGTCTCTCAACTGGCCGGGGAACACCTTGGGTTCCTCCCGGAGGAGCAGTCTCCACGACTCAAATAAACGGAAGAAGATGAATGGATGGATAAAACCAGGATTGTACAGGATTACACAATTATATAGGACTAAACTAAGGCTAAACCAGGTCTGAAATAGAACTATTACTGTATTACTTACGATTAGAGTATTTGTGAAGAGCTCTTTAAAGCAACACTATGCAACTTTCTGGAGGTGGCACATCACCTGCATGATTCCATAGAAATATACATTTAAACCATACTTCACAACATTCTCCATGGAGATAGATACGTTTTGTCCTCCAGGACAAACAAGTTAGTGGCACAGTGGCTGAGTGGTTAGCACTCAGGCTTCACAGCAAGGAGGTTCTAAGTTGGATCCATGAGTCACACAAGCCTTTGTGGCCTGGAGATCTGAGGATGGGTTCCACTGTTCCTGATGATGAGGAGCGTTGTATAATGGGTCAAATGCAGAGGACACATACCGGGACAAGTGTAGGTTTGTGGAGGTGCAAACATGTTTTATGTTTTTTAGCACGTTACACACTGGGGCTGTTCATTCTGAAGTATAGAAAAATGTTGCACTTCCTGGTTGTCAGACGACTCCCTCGTGTGTGCGTCTCCAGCCGTGTTTCCCAGGCCCAGACACACACACACACACACACACACACACACTACTGCTGCACTCTAAAAAATATAGGATGGATCATATAAATAAGCATGAATAATAATCCTAAAACTCTTTTCAACGAAAGAAAAGTATGACTAGAATTTACCAAAAAATACATTCATAATTACTTTTTAAAGCCATGTAAAATCTTAGCCAAGTGTACTCAAATAAAAGTAGGCAGTGTTTTGTGTGTCTGTGTGTGTTATTCTGCTGAAAAACTTAAAACATGCATCCTCATTGTGAGCGGGCTTGCATCTCCACAAACCTGACTCTGTTTTGGCCTGGAGTAGGGTAATATAATTCCACAGTACGACATAGAACACATCTTTCATCATGGAGAATATCCCGAAGTATGACTTTAACTTTAACAGAAAGGTACGTTGAAAAGAAAAAGTGGAATCTTTTACTGTAAATAGTTCACATTTTTAGTTCTACATGTGACCGGTTTCAACATTCATCATAATTAAAAACAAAATGATCCGCCATTGTGAAAAGAAAATATATTTTTACAGTGTGTTAGCCGCCATCGCGTGCTAACGTTCTCTGTGGGGTATCCCCGGGACACCCTGACCCTCACCTCCCACCCCGTACCCAGAGCGAGGAGCAGGACACGGGTCAGCTGCAGAGTGCCCACCGGGTCACCTCCAGACCCATAACTCTGCTCAGCCCAGGCAGTTCACACGGAGAGAGGGCTCGCGACACAGCGAGAGTCCTGTTAGCTCCGCGGCTAACCAGGTCCTCCAGGGGGCTGTAAGCATACGCTGTTAGCTCACCATGCTAGCGTTCTCATATTCGTCAAAATGCTGTTGAGTTTGTTCCAACGAAAACAAAAAGAGTGATAAAACGCTTCCTTTAGCGTGCGCGTGAACGGAAATGCCAGAGAGGAGCCCGTGTCAGTGTGGGGAGGTTTGGGCTACTGCTACTGTTAACTTTACTTCAGTTTAATTTGGTTTTTAAGGTGAAAAATGTACTTAGGCCTTTTTGTTTCTTTTAGTTGTGTTTGATTTGGGACGTCAGCCAAGCACCAGTGTGAAAAACGGTATTGAACTTTGTGGTACTTTGTGCTGCTTTGTTTCATGTGGGTCGGCTCAGGAATTACAGATATATTATAAATATAATATTTTTACTCTCTTAAAAACACAACAAGTTCATTTGAAACCGTTTGCAGTCGTCCAAAGTTCTTCCTCACTTACTTGATGCATTCAGAGCGTCCTAATTATTCACAGTGATGAGTTTATAAGAGCTTTTCACAACTTTCAGAGGCAAAGCAGAGTTTACGTCACTGTAAAGCTAAATATTAGCATATAATAGAATATATTAGAATATAATATTTATAGCTCTATAATTATCAGACTGTGCACAGCGGTTTCATTTTGACCTTTAGGTCTGTCTGTACTGAAAAACAGAATCTACTTTTGGCATCTATTTCCATGGAAAGTTGGAAACATAAAACTTTGTGAGTTTTATGCCATATTGAGGAAGATTACCCCATAGTCAAAGCAACAACATTTCCATGGAAACAAGCAGGAAGCCCTACTCCAGGCCTCCAAATAAGAGTCAAGTTTGTGGAGATGCAAGCCCACTCACAGTAAGGATGTATGTTTTTCAGTGCAATAAAAACACTGCAATGAAAAAACCTGCCTTTTTTGTCTAAAAAGTTCCATATTGTGTCTTAATTACATGGGGGGGAAAAATCAGGAAGGAAAGTAATCTCAGTATAACTTCTGTGATTAAAATTCTGACTTATGCTCCTCATTTTAAAACTATCCATGCGTCTCAGTAACCACTTTTTTCTTTGTTTGTTTGTTTGTTTGTTTGTTTGTTTGTTTGTTTGTTTGTTTGGGGCGCCATTTTGAGGACTTGAAACTTCTTGGTGTGTTTATTTAGATCCAGTGTTTATTAAAGAGGCGGTACTACACTTCTAACACACAGATCGCCATGTTACCTTTTATTGTTTTGAAAATGCTATAATCGTCAAAAAAAAAAACATATTAACATGTTTTCATTTTTGATTTTGAGTCTCCTCTCCCTTTGCTACCTGTGTCACTCCCCCTTCAGAGCGCTATCACAACACAATCAGCTACCACATGAAACTACCGCACATCGGATCAGGTTTGTGAAGTTGCTGTGTTCAGTTTTGTATCATGTTTTTGTATATTTATGGAGAATTGTCGTGTGGGAGCGTGGGTGACGTAGGCTTGTGGGCGGAGCCTTGTACACGCTCATACTGCTAACCATAAGGAGGGTTCGAATACTAAAATACTCAAACATGCATGGATGACATCTAAAACCTCTTCAGGCATGTTTCTGATGAGGGGACGACGTTGTAACACAGTGGGACGCTCCAAAAAGTCGATGTTGCACTTTTCTTTAAACTCTAAGTATTGACTGTACGTCCCATAATAATGTGAAAGTCAAACATAAAACAAACACTATAGCACAAATGAGTGTGGCATTATAAATGTGTGCAGTGTGATGCATATGAGTGTGTCTAACAGTGATGTCATGTGGCAGTTTAAGAGCGTGCTTAATGGCAGGCTGTCTGGGGCCTCATGGAGCTCCGGGTATTAACACAATAATTGAGTTGCTCAGCCGACCGAGAACCAATCAGGAGCCAGCGTGAGTCCTGCTCCATCCGACCCTCTCAAGACCCTCCCAGTACGAAAACTGCTGCTGCTCAACGGCACAAGGGCAGGGATTGGAACTCGCACCCACCGATCAGGCGATCACAGGCTTGATTCCTGAAGACAAGCAAATGACGACACCAGTCCAAGTTACAGGTCTGATCGATGGTGAGGCGAGCCTGTTTGCAGTAAAAATGTATACATTTTTTGAATAATAAAACACTATGCAAGATAGACAAGTTTAGCAAAAGGAGAAATTTAATTTGTCAACTGGAGTTTATTTGGTCGAATACGTTTCTCAGCTCATCCGAGCTGCTTCTTCAGTTCTGGTCAGATGCTGGTGGACACTGCCTTATATCTGCTTGAAGGGAGGAGCTTAATTACAATGAAAATTACTCTGAGACACACATATTTGTTTACAGTTTCTGTTAGTTCGGTGGGTCTATTCAATATGGAGTGGGAGTGGGGGAGTAGTTAGCAGAACCATTCAGGGCCATGATGGTGTTTTCACACCTCTGGACATGACCTGGACCTGCCCTATTGTTTTCTCTGTTTGATCTGATTTAGGTTTGAGGATAGAGTTATAGATGGAGACAAATGATGTCTGAGACCCCCATTTCTGTTCAAGGAAGGATTCTCTTTCTTGACAAAAATAGCCTAACTAACAGAAACTGTAAACAAATATGTGTGTCTCAGAGTAATTTTCATTGTAATTAAGCTCCTCCCTTCAGGCAGATATAAAGCAGTGTCCACCAGCATCTGGCATCCAGTTGACAAATAAAATTTCTCCTTTTGCTATGGATTCTACCTGGACGACTGAGGGATTCTACACACATCTTAAGTTTAATTTATCTCCATGGAAACAAGCAGGTGACAAACACCAACAGGAAAGTGACATAGTGCAACTTTAAACTTATCACCATGGTGACAAGCAAGCTGAGATCTGCAAGACAGACATGTTTAATGACAACATTCGTAGCAAAGCAATAACATTTCCATGTATCTATCTATCGATCTATCTATCCATCCATCCATCTATCTATCTGCTCATGTATGTATGCATGTATGTATGTATGTATGTATGTATGTATGTATGTATGTATGTATGTATGTATGTATGTATGTATGTATGTATGTATGCATGCATGTATGTATGTATGTATGCATGTATGTATGTATGTATGTATGTATGTATGTATGCATGTATGTATGTATGCATGTATGTATGTATGTATGTATGTATGTATGTATGTATGCATGTATGTATGTATGCATGTATGCATGTATGTATGTATGCATGTATGTATGTATGTATGCATGTATGTATGTATGTATGTATGTATGTATGCATGTATGTATGTATGTATGCATGTATGTATGTATGTATGTATGTATGTATGTATGTATGTATGTATGTATGTATGTACAGTATATACTGTACATATGTATGTATGTATGTATGTATGTATGTATGTACAGTATATACTGTATGTATGTATCTGCCCAAATGCATGTGTTCCAACTCATTATGATTCCCTCTCTGCAGGCTGATGTACAGACAGCAGGGAGGAGAGAGAGAAAACAGAGGGAGAGACGGAGGAGGGGAGAGAGCTGATTCCCTATAAGTGCAGACAGGAGTGAAGAGGAGAGAGAGAAACAGATGGAGGGAGAGAGAGAGAAATAAGAGAGAAATGTGCATTATGGAGGGATGAGAGAAAGAGGAGAGATAGTTATCCCAATATTAAGACAAGCTGATTTCCTGAATGTACACAAAACAGGGGGAGGGAGAGAAACAGAGGGAGGGAGGAAGAGAGAGAGAGAGAGAGAGGGGGGGGGGGGTCTGTATGAGGAAGTATGGAGAGATGAGAGAAAGGAGAGATAGCTGTCCCAACAAGCTGATTGCCTCTAAATGTAGAGACAGCGGGGAGGAGAGAGAGAAACAGAGGGAGGGAAAGAGAGGTGAGATGGAGAGAGAGATGGGTGGATGGATGGAGAGAATCTGCAATAGACAGTACAGAGGGATGAGAACACAAAGTAGAAAGAGAGAGAGAGCCGTCCCAGTGTTCACACAGAGCCAAGCTGAGTCCCTCTGTAGCCAAATGTGCAGGCAGCGGGAGGGATGGAGGGATGAGGTGTGTGTGTGTGTGTGTGTGTGTGTGTGTGTGTGTGTGTGTGTGTGTGTGTGTGTGTGTGTGTGTGTGTGTGTGTGTGTGTGTGTGTGTGTGTGAGGTCAGATGGATGTTGGGGCTGTAGTTCAGTATTTCATGTCCCGCTGTGCTGCTGCCTGACACTGGGCTCACTGCAGGCTCTTTCTCTCTTTCTCTCTCCCTCCTTCTCTCGTTCTCTCTCTCTCTGCGTGTGTGTGTGTTTGTGTGTGTGTGTGTGTGTGTGTGTGTGTCTGATGGCGCTGTGAGATGAATTGCGCTCGATTAATTGGCAGGAGATTGAAACTGTGCATTGGGACACAGCTGAGCTCCTCTCTCCCTCTCCTCCCCTCTCACTCTCTCTCCCTCTTTTTCTGTGTGTCCTTTTTGTCTCTCTCTTTCCATTCTTTCTCTTGTTCTCTCTTTTTCTGTTCTTTCTCTCTCTCTTTCTCTCTATCTCTTTCTGTTCTGTCTCACTCTTTTTCTATCTTTTTGTCTCTCTCCTCTCTTTATGTCCTTTCTCTCTCTCTTTCTCTCTATCTCTTTTTCTGTCATTTTCTCTGTCTGTCTCTCTCTCGGTTCTTTTTTTGTCTCTTTCTGCTCTTTTTGTTTCTCTTTCAGTCATTTTTGACTCTCTCTCTCTCTTTCTGTTCTTTCTCTCTCTTTTTCTATCCTTTTGTCTCTCTCCTCTCTCTTTTTCTCCCTTCGCTCTCTCTCCTCTCTTTTTACCTCTACCTTTTCTCTCCTTCTCTGTCCTCTGTTCATTCTCTACCCTCTTATGACTCTCTCTCTTTCTCTCTATTCTCCCCTCTTCTCTCTCTCTCTCTATCTCTCATATCTCATTAAACTCTCTCTCCTCCTCCCTTTCTCTAATCGTCTGTTTATGTCTTCACTCTCTCTCTTCTCACCCCTCTCTCTCTCTTCTCTTCTCTTTTTTGGTCTCCACTCTCTCTCTCTCTCTCCCTTCTCTTCTCCTTCTATCTCCTCTTTTTTCATCTTCACTCTTTTTCCTCTCCTTTATTTTTAAACAAACAGTAAAATGTCTGTTATGACGCAGCTCTTTTCATTTGGCAAAAGACTTTTCATACGCAAACAACAGGTTCTACAAACTGACCCTTTGTCTCCAGAGGTTTAAACACACTGGATTTCAGTCAGTCTTCATGTCAGTGGCTGCTCTTGTGGCTACCCAGCTCACACACTGAGCAGCAGAGAGTGAGCTGCTCTATCTTTTGCTCTTTCTCTCTCTTAATTCAGAATAAATCAGCGTTAGAACAGTTAACCGTAAAAGTTCTGTTTGATTTGCACAGGTTTACCTCGTATCTGGGGACTGTCTGGTCACGTTTTTTCATATTTAATAACGTCATCCCACACACAGCTCCTTTAATCTATAAAAGGTGAGAAAAAATGTTCAGATTTCGTATCAGCATTACTGCTACGGAAGAATAATTCTACACTTTTCATGCATATTGACACACATACAATTTGTTTTTTGAAATATTGAAAACATGACAAAAATAACATATAGATTCAATTCAAATCTCCAAATAAAACTATACATCTTGTTTTTTTCTGTTCATTATTTCCTCCACAGATGTTATCCATCGCTGTGTACGGTTTGGTTTCCCGGTAACAGCACCTTTCCATATCCCTATAGCGTATATCCTCCCCGTATATACTCCCCCTCCGTGGTGTGGGGTAGTGCTTTAGGATGTCATCTCTCAGCTCCGAGGGTCCATAAACATGAGCCACACACACGTATATAATCATACTCATGGCGTATGAACGGCTCTGGCCCTGATGCCCTGCACAAATATGAGGCTGTGTAATACGTCACGATCTGGGCCACTCACTGACACCACCTGCTGGACGACTGGGTGACACGCTCGCAACACAAACAAGAAGGTTAGGAGTTTATTTGTCTATTTTAATTTTATTTGTTTTTATCTCTTTATTTTTTATGTCTTTATTTTTTTCTTGTTTTATCTTTGTATTTTTATTATTATTATTATTATTGTTATTATTATTATTATTTATATTAATTGTTTTTTTATTTATTTTTAATGTTTTGTTTTTTGTTTATTTTGGTATTATTTTATTTTTATTTATTTATTTATTTATTTTTAATGTTTTGTTTTTTGTTTATTTTGTTATTATTTTTATTTTTATTTATTTATTTTTAATATTTTGTTTTTTGTTTATTTTGTTATTATTTTTATTTTTTATGCAAAATGGTGTCATGAATTATATATAATTCAAGATAACACATATACAGTTTGCAGAAAAACAAATATATAATTAAAGATGCAGTATGTAACTTTTCTTGTGAGGTGTTCTTGTACCTGCTTATCTCCATGGTGATACTATTACGTTGCCTGAATGTTCCACAGTATGGTGTTAAATTGATCAATCTCCATAGATACAAGCAGGTGACAACAATAGGCCAATTAAGTAACAGGTCAGATCTGTGGAGAGGCGAGCCCACTGACAGTAAGAATGCAAGTTTTCTTTTGATTTATTTTATTTTATTTTATTTTTCAGCAGTAAAACCACACACTAATGAAATAAATGCATGTCAGAGTGTAATGCCATATGGTGGAACATTTCAGGCAAAACAGACAAGCTGGAGGTGGACTTGTACCAGAAAAGTTCCATAGTGCACCTTTAATGCAGTTTATTCATTAATAAAGTAAATAATAATATTAATAAAATAAAGAATATGGCATCAAATGTATATCTTTGTGTTGTTGATGAACCATTATACATATCTGTGTTTCCTGGTGACAGGTCCGTACTCCTGATTGTCTCCATGGAGATGTATGTTCCACAGTATGGCATTAAACTGATTTATTTAGCATGTGGCCATACCAACTTGCCAAAACCTGGGCCTGGTCAGTACTTGGATGGGAGACCGCTGGGTAAATCAGGTGCCACAGGGGGGCGCCAGTGGCAAAAGTGGTGTGTGCTTGAATGTTGGTGGTGGTCGGAGGGGCCAATGGCGCAGATTGGCAGCCTCTCTTCTGTTAGTCTGTCCCAGGGCAGCTGTGGCAACAATGTGTGTGTAGGGAATGAATAATGAACTGTAAAGTGTCTTTGAGTGTCCAGAAATGCACAATATAAAACTGATGCTTTATTATTATTATTTATTTTATTTATTTTATTTATTTTATTTATTATTTATCACCTCTCCACAGATCTGACCTGCATAACTTCACTTGTGCCCATGAAGATATGTCACACTGTGGAACATTCTCTCCAATAACATCGTCATGGAGACAAGCAGGTTGTGAATCCTCCATTATTATTATTATTATTATTTCATGTGATTTATAATATCAGATTTCATCAAGAATTTGGGGAATTCCAAATGTTTATAAGACAAAATATATTTTCATTTAACCCATTAGCACGGAAAACAATCGATTAAATAGAAACACAATTTTAACAGGAATATTGCAGTATTTATTTATTTATTTATTTATTTATTTATTTATTTATTTATTTATTTATTTATTATTTTTTAATACGTGGGCCTAGTATTTTTTTTTTTTTTTTTTTTTTGTCTTTTATATTCCCCCCCCCCTTATGTTAGGAGGGTAATAATGTCCTCTATAATGTCCACATTTGTCCACTCTTTGTTGCGTGTCTCTTTGTTGTGTCCTGTCTGACCTCTGACCTCCTGACCACTCACAGGTCCAGCCGTGGCCAGGGGCGGGGTCACGGAGGGGTCAGTCTGGGTCACAGCGTCGTCACGGTAACAGCAGAGGAGTCAGCGAGTGGTCAGTGCTGGGGTCAGGGCCTGGTCAAGAGCTCTGAGTGTGTAAAACCTGAGGGAATGTGATGCAAACAAAGAATCAGTTTTATGTTTTTTCGTTATAGTGTGAATTATTCTGGACTTGAGTCACTTCTTCTGTTTTAGATTTATTGTTGTGAAGTTTACAATTTTAGGATCATTTTATTGACTAAATAGATGACAAAAAAAATAAATATATAACGGTATAATGGTGGTTGGTCTTCCTCACCCTCATCCAGCTTGGGTCCTCCTGTTCCAGTACTGCACTTTCCTGGACTGAGATGTCTGATGTTTCTCCTGGATCTGCTGTAACCTCCTCCAGTTTGGGGGTTACAGCCCCGAGTGCTCTGATCACCACGGGCACCACTGATGCCTTCACCTTCCAGACCTTCTCCAGCTCTTCCTTGAGCCCCTGGTATTTCTCTAGTTTCTCATGTTCCTTTTTCCTGATATTACCATCGCTTGGTATTGCCGTGTCCACCACCACGGCTTTGTTCTGTTGTTTATCCACCACCACTATGTCTGGTTGGTTTGCCATCATCATTCTGTCAGTCTGTATCTGGAAGTCCCACAGGATCTTGGCTCGGTCTTCTTCTTCTACCCACCACTTGGTTGTGTCGCTCCATGTATGCTTTCCCTGCCAGCATCTTACACCCTGCAGTTATGTGCTGGACTGTCTCAGGAGCCTCTGTGCTGGACTGTCTCAGGGGCCCCTGTGCTGGACTGTCTCAGGAGCCTCTGTGCTGGACTGTCTCAGGAGCCCCTGTGCTGGACTGTCTCAGGAGCCTCTGTGCTGGACTGTCTCAGGAGCCTCTGTGCTGGACTGTCTCAGGAGCCTCTTTGCACAACCTACACCTCGGGTCTTGTCTGGGGTGGTAGATCTGTGCCTCTGTTGCTCTGGTGCTCAAGTCCTGCTCCTGTGCACCAGGATGAGGGCCTCTGTGTGTCCTTCAGACCAACCCTCTCAATATTTTATGTAATATATTTATTTATTGTGACTTGTGCTATTGTTTTAATGATACATATATTCATTGAACATGTTCTATATTGTTCATCTATTTTTTTCCATTCAAAAGAATTTCTATTTTATATATATATATATATATATATATATATATATATATATATATATATATATATATATATATATATATATATATATATATATATATATATATAGGGTTTATTTTATCCAGATGAATTGTCATTATAACATTTAATTTCAAACATAACAGACAATATGAAAAATACTGTTTGGGCCAGAAAATACGTCTGTGGAAAGTGTTGCACCAGCCCCACTGCACACCTCTGTCACTTTTACACTGTTGTGTCCAGCAGGGGGCGCAGTGCTCTCTCCTCTGGGCCTGAAGTGAGAGAAGGCACAGGTTTGAATGTGATACACAAACATGCTGGAACACAAAGTGTTTTTATTATTTGAGTCAGTCATGGCTCAAATGACCAGAAGGATTTAAATGTCAGATGTTATAAGGCCATAAATGATCCGATTTTCTGTTTTTGCTCTAAAAACACCTGATTATGGACATACAGAGGGAGGCCCTGCTCTGTCTGTGAAGTGTGTACAGGATGTGCAGAGGTCTGTGTAAACATGTGAACACACTGTATCACTCCTCAACACATAAACACAGTGTAGTGCCATAAACACAGTGACATAAATACTGTTGTTTCAGACTGACCTGCTTATGTTCACTTCATCTTTGTGTTTGTTTGGTGACAGCAGAGCCACTGCTGCTGAGCACCGAGCAGTTCATCCTGACAGAAGTCTGCCTTTGTGCCTTTGTGCCTTTGTGCCTTTGTGTCCTCAAACTATAAACCCACTTTACATTAGCAGTCTATTCAGACTTTTGTACTGTGCTGTTGCAACACCGTATTGTCCACATTATGGGAGAAATAAAGGTTATGTTGCTCTCTACAGTCACAGCTAAGTGACAGGTTATGAAAGAAAGGGCATCTGAGATAAAAGAAAAAGAAAAACAATCCTAAAAGATGCCATGTTTATGTTTTTTAGTAAATGTAAATAATCTCTTCAGATTGTCACATGAAGCTTTTGTCACTTTAGACTCACAGTGGGAAGAGGAAGCACAACTTCACTCAAGAGTGTTCAAGAGTACTTACTGTATAAAATGTATAATATGTATCAAATACAAGTAAAAGTATGGTGTACGTTGTAGTAAACTGTATTTATTTAAATAAAAGTTACTGGAGTAAATGTACCTGAAAAGATGTAACTGTGTCGTCCCTCCCCTGCAGACTCCTGACCTGTCCTTGGCTCCACAGCTCCTCTGTCCACAGCCTGGCCTTCAACCCTGACCTTTGACCCCCGCGGGTTCAGCCAGAGGTCTGGGGTCACACAGGGGTCAGGAGGCAGGGGCCCTCAGTGCCACTACACAATCGCACAAATGTCTGTAGTTTATGTTTGTGTGGCTGTTAGAACGGTCATTTTCACGTATTAAATGACCACATATTAACAGAACACATTCACGACATTCTGAAGTTTGACCGCAGAACTTCAGGGGCCTGTCTGTGGCTTTCAGAATGATGAAAACTTTGACAGTTACCATGACAATTAACAATTCAAAACAAATGACTCTCGCTTTTGAACGGCACCATGAAGGAAGCCATGAAAATATTACTCTAAAATCCAAACTTCTGATCCATAAATGTTGCACCTTCTCATTATTTGTTTGCGACTGGCTCCACAAACATCTCATATTCATTCACCTTCATGGATTTCTCCGGACAGAGAAAATGTTGGACTTTGTGCCAGTTTTTGTTTCCTGTAGATCGGCCCAGGAATTCCAGAGATATGAACCATCAAGGAGGTCAACAAATGTACGATCTGACAGTTCCACAGTAAACTCCACCTGAGAATTTACACCATAGAGTCTCGACAGTGTGGTGCTGATCTTTTGTGTTCTACTGCACCTCTACAGCGGCGGCCATCTTAACTCGGCGCCACAAAGAAGCCCGACCCGCCATTTTGGGGCGGTCACTCGCGCAACAAACCCACACAGGACCAGAATGCTCTAAGACGCACTCTCACGTCGTATTACACGGCCCCAAGTGACCCCGCGGAGTTCACTTCCTGTTCTTCAGGGTCAGGCTGGGGTCAAACACAGGTCAGCAGCAGGCGGGGTCAAAGGTCAGGGCTTTTCCCCTTCCACAGAAGTGCTTAAATGCTCGTTTGTATTCATCTATATTCATTGTTTGCTGATGCCGTGATGCTAACAATGCTACGCGCGATCGATGGCGCATTTGTCAGCCGTGTTAAAGCTGGGCCAGGCGGTTTTCACTGGGTTCCAAGGGTTCAGATGGAGCACAGGGCTTCTAGCAATATTTGATTGGCTAATCTGTGTGTGCAAGAAAAAAAATTGGATAAACTTAAGCATAAATCGGTTGGCTTTAAAGAATATTAGCATTTTAGCTCATTGCCGTTGCATATGTTGTATTTTAAACAGAAATATTGCTGAATGTAACTGTAACTTGTCCCAGAAATCAAATTCATTATTAAATCAACAATACTTAAAAATTATTCGTGCATTTTTATTTTATTTTATTTTTTATTTTTTTATATTTATTCTTATGTGTATTTTTATTTATTTTTTTATATTTATGTATTTATATTTTTTTATTATATATATTTTTTTGTTTTATTTTATTTTATTTTTATTTTAAGATGATGGCCTATATATTGATGTGCAATATTAAAAATTAATACAATTTCTGTGTATTTAAGAGCTCGTATATATATTTGCCTTATAAAACTACTTCAAATTAGCATAGCATTAGCATCCGTCTCTTCGCTCAATGGAAAATCAACAAAGCCCAACGTGGACGTGTTCGACAGTGTCACTTCCTGTTACGGGGGGTCGCCTGGGGGTCATGGGGGGGTCACGGAGAGTTCATCTATGCTCCGCTTTAAAATCATATAAATCTATACATCAACAAAGCGCTCGTACAACAGGCCGAACCCGCAGCGTGTAGAAATGATCACTTTTTTAAAAACGATCACGCCGTTTATGCTCAGAGTTTAGCTGGAGTTCAGTCGAGGGTTCAAATCCGGGTCAGTGCACAAAGACGCGACGGACATTTTGTTTTTCGTCCAATAACTCTTAATACAGACATATATATTTTTAAATACAGCTTAACCACAAGTTGTTCAAATGTTTTCACCAATTAAATTCTGCTAAAAATCAAAGAAGCAGAAGCATTAAAAATGATATGCACTTCAAGATGGAAATTATGACTCGTCTCACATGTATTTGCAGATTTATAACCGTTTTTTTGGCTTTAAATGATTCTAAATGGGGTAAGCAGCAAGCATTTTAAGAAATACATTAAGTAAGCCAATCAAAAATGAAATTCCAGTATTATTATTATCCGTATAAGTCGGTCTAATGTCACAGACCGATTTCACGGACATTAAGCGCATTTGAGATCACGAGTTAAGACCTCTACATCGCAAAAAGTTCATGCAAAAATACAAGTAAGAAAAAAAGTATTCAAAAAAACAAAACTGCAAGACTTTAAAACAAGCAAAGAGCAGATGAATTTTGTTTAAATTCAATTAATTAATTATATTAACTCAAATATTTCAGTGATTCTTTGCATACGTACGAGAGAACTGCGTGATGATACAGATATATATTTTTTTTTTATTCAGTGGTGGACAAAGTACTCCATTTTGTTACTTAAATAAAAGTACAGGTACAGGGGCAAAAGAAATACTCATGTAAAAGTAAAAGTAAAAGTTTCACATGAAAAAAAAAAATCTACTTAAGTAAAAGTATTAAAGGACTGTTTAAAAATGTACTTCAAGAGTAAAAAGTTCAAGTATTTTTGGAGAATTTTTTGAACAATTAAAGCATCAAATGTGATTTTTATTAAGAACTTAGCTGATTTTAAGTGATTCAATTGATTTCTTAATTATTCTTTGTGTATTTGTGTGTTTGGTTTGCCCAAATTTCGGACGTTACCTCAAATTAAACGTGTCTCAAACCGTAAAGAAAAATACTTTCTACTTTTGAGTCCAGACGTAAAGTGTAGTGGAGTAGAAATTACAGACATTTTCTTTTGTACGTTTGATTTTATGAACTACAGCTGGAAAAGAGCGCCAGTACAATCTCCAGTAGCATCTCTCCTGTTAAGGTTCATGTATAGGGTCTGCTCGTTTCCATGGAGATGTTATTTCTTCTCCGGAATGTTCCACAGTAGAGCATTAAACATATAGTATTTCCCTTGAGTTTTTTCAATTACAGGTGTTTTGCAGCTCAAAAACACCTCGAAAAACATCATTCTTACCATGTGCAGGCTTGCTTCTCCATAGATCTGACCATTCACTTTTTCCATGAGTCAAAAACAAGCAATTATTTGAAATCTTTAAAATTGTCACATTTCAGTGGACCTTAGCTGATTGATAACTGCATTCAAAAGACAAAACAACCTGCTTAAAAACTACATTTGGTCTTTTTGTCATTTGTTTGAATTATTATTTTTATTACCCAATGTCTCTGCATAAGGTTTACATTTTAGATTTCTGAAGAGAATAATAATTTGGTGAAACCTCTGCTTAAAACTGAAATGAATTCTGTAAAAAACAGGAAAATATGGACATTATATATTTATTTGTGTTTGATTCTACAGCGACATTTAGTCTGGTTCTTATGTCTCGTCTCAAATGAGCTCAAATTCACATTATTATTAAACATTTTATTTCCCTTATGGTTCTGTAGGCGGCTGGATTTGTCATTTATGGGCAAGAAAGAAAAACACTGTCCAATCTGAATCTCACCACATTTTAATTTAAGAAACGTACAATACAGTTTACAATAGGCCAATAACACCATGAATATTTGGATTTAACACACAAAAAAACATTTAGAAGCCTAATTGTTTTAGGTTCTATTGTGTATTTATTATTTTTATTTATTATTTGCTCAAATCCGTGTGAGTATGTGGGGAAATTACAGCTATTTTGCACTTTGAAGAACAACTGGTGCGTTTTAAAGTGAATATTTTCATTGTGGATTCTCTGTGGCTTCAGAACAAGACTTTTATACTTACTGTACACACGTTTATATAATTTATGTCTTATTTGACTCCAGTTTCTTACTATATTTATTTCATTTTATTTGTATTGCTGCTTGTTTAGAAGTTTATTACCATTTTTATATGCTTTTACTCTTTGCTATTGTAATATAGTGTGATGTGTGAGCTGCTGTGTCCAAGTCATTTTCCTTGTGGATCAATAAATTTTGTCTAAGTTTTAAATGGGAGACAGATCAGTCAAAACAGACAAATCTGCAGATTCATCTTCCACAAATGCGTGTTTTCTACAAAGAGAAGAAATGTCTTATTCTCCTGTGCGCCCTCTGCTGTTTCAAAGAAACATTGCATATTATGGAAAAGTTTCATTTAGACACTTCAGTCTTTTATAAAATATGTAGTTGACTTTTTTTTTTTTTTTTTTTTTTTTTTTGATAAGAAAATAATTATGTAAAAACTGTTTTCATTTATCTGGTTTGTTTTTTTGTATATAAATTATAAGAGGGCGTTTTTGCACAAAGCAGCTGATCATTTCTGGACAGTAAATTAGATCATGATTCCACCTCTTCACACATTAATTTAAGATAAGTAGAAAAAAAACAAAAAAAGACATGGTGAGTGCACTTTTGCTATATACACTGCTCTACTAGGCCTGTTTAAACTAGAGTAACTATATAAAGTTACTGTAGCTGCAGAGGTTTGCTCCAGGCGCCACCTGCTGGTCAAACGACAGTAGCTCAGACCGTGTTAAATCATTTTAAACTCAATGAAATCAACATCCCAAAAATAGAGAAAAATAAAATCATTAAATTAGGCTTAGGTTTACTTGTATGTGGGTACAAATTATAGCTTGGAATATATTTTTAAGACACTTATTGGCCTATGGGGGGAAAAAAATGTAACTAGGCTGCAACCAGGTCTATAACAGGACTATCCTGGGACTAAACCAGAGCTCTACAGGTCGAAGAACACTACACTAGGCAAAGCAAGTTTATTTGTACAGCACAATTCGTAATAATTCAAAGTGTTTTATAGACTAAGAAAGACATTAAAATCACAATACAAACAAATCAAAACATAAATAATCATCATAAAATGGACATTAAAACAGAAGAGTGGGGAATAAATGATTAATCCAAATCTTTCAATCATATGCACAGCTAAACAGAAGAGTTTTGTTTTTTGTTTTTTGGCTTTGTTGGGCTTTTATGGACAAATCTTTGGGTTAAATGAATCACTTTAAATGTAGCAGATGTTTGAACTGCTCAATAATGTCAAAGTTTAGGCCTAAACTGTGAAAGAACCTAACAAATATTCAAAAACTTCAGTTCAGTTTCTTTCTCTACCAGACAAATAAAGTGTGCACCACCACAGAGCCGCCGCTAGATGGCGCTCTTGTATAAGTTTCTCAGAGGGCTTCAGCTTCAGCCTCCGCCTCATGATGTTCCTCAGTGCAGGAACGAGACACGTACAGTTTAATACAGACAGGAGCGGGAGAGAGCGTGGCAACCAGTGAAGGATACTGATTAAATAATAATAATAATAATAATAATAATAATAATAATAATAATAATAATAATAATAATAATGTAAAAAGTGCCAAATTAAACAAGAAGTAGGCACAGGCCTGCAGCCAATCAACATTCAGGACCGAACAGCGCATGCGCACCGTTTGTTTTTAGCTTTTGTTGAAGCTGAAGTGGATGCGACAAGCCTGAGCTGGAGGAGAGAAGAGAGGAGAGAGGGGAGGAGAAGAGAGGAGAGAAAACAGGAGAGAGCAGAGGAGGAGAGGAGAGAAGAGAGGAGAGGAGAGGAAACAGGAGAGGAAACAGGAGAGAAGAGAGGAGAAAGGAGAGGAGAGGAGAACAGAGGAGAGGAGAGGAGAACAGAGGAGAGGAGAGAGTAGGAGAGGAAAGAGGAGAGAGCAGAGGAAAGAGGAGAGAGCAGAGGAGGAG
Organism: Taenioides sp. WSHXM2023; assembly: GCA_029959045.1. Taxonomy (NCBI): domain Eukaryota; kingdom Metazoa; phylum Chordata; class Actinopteri; order Gobiiformes; family Gobiidae; genus Taenioides; species Taenioides sp. WSHXM2023. The sequence continues at coordinate 27,734,613 of CM057101.1, read as the reverse complement.
AGAGGAGGAATAATCATCTGTCAAGGTACTGTCCATTTTTCTATCAAAGAGCTCCAATAAGTCTGCAGCAGGTGAGCGAAGCTCAGCCTGAGCTGAGCTGTGGGCTGAATCCAAACAGACGTACACTGCTCCCTCCTGAGAGACACTGGCACACTGACATGGCACCACACTGGCACACTGACATGGCACCACACTGGCACACTGACATGGCACCACACTGGCACCACACCGGCACACTGACATGGCACCACACCGGCACACTGACATGGCACCACACCGGCACACTGACATGGCACCACACTGGCACACTGACATGGCACCACACTGGCACCACACTGGCACACTGACATGGCACACTGACATGGCACCACACCGGCACACTGACATGGCACCACACTGGCACACTGACATGGCACCACACCGGCACACTGACATGGCACCACACTGGCACACTGACATGGCACCACACTGGCACCACACTGGCACACTGACATGGCACCACACCGGCACACTGACATGGCACCACACCGGCACACTGACATGGCACCACACCGGCACACTGACATGGCACCACACCGGCACACTGACATGGCACCACACCGGCACACTGACATGGCACCACACCGGCACCACACTGGCACACTGACATGGCACCACACCAGCACACTGACATGGCACCACACTGGCACCACACTGGCACACTGACATGGCACCACACTGGCACCACACTGGCACACTGACATGGCACCACACTGGCACCACACTGGCACACTGACATGGCACCACACTGGCACACTGACATGGCACCACACCGGCACACTGACATGGCACCACACCGGCACACTGACATGGCACCACACTGGCACCACACTGGCACACTGACATGGCACCACACTGGCACCACACTGGCACACTGACATGGCACCACACTGGCACACTGACCTGGCACCACACCGGCACACTGACATGGCACCACACTGGCACCACACTGGCACACTGACATGGCACCACACTGGCACCACACCGGCACACTGACATGGCACCACACCGGCACACTGACATGGCACCACACCGGCACACTGACATGGCACCACACTGGCACACTGACATGGCACCACACCGGCACACTGACATGGCACCACACCGGCACACTGACATGGCACCACACCGGCACACTGACATGGCACCACACCGGCACACTGACATGGCACCACACTGGCACACTGACATGGCACCACACTGTGCATGCAGACTTTCACTTTAGAGGGCACTTAGTCTGTGTCTGTGCTCCATACAGAAGTTTTTTGTGAATAGGATTGTGTGATGATCTCATCTTGTTTTGGTCCATCTGTCCTGAAGTCCAGCACAAAGAAGAAACAGAGACTTGAATCTCCTGGTGAATTAAAGGGTGTAAACTGTTTTACAGAATTCCCCTCACTGAGCTGCAGAGCCCGTCTTAATGTCTCCATCTTCATGAACTGATTCAGGACTGGCTGCAGGTGCTGGAGTTTAGGTAGTGACCGTTCAGATCAGGTTTAAACACACCAGATTTCAGCATTGGAACTGGCAACCCAAATGTCTCATGAGAGGCTCATTCTGCTCATTCTGTATCTGCTGGACACACAACACTGAGAACAAAAACACCAAATTATAAGATAGTAAATAACTTGTCCATCCCGTCCAATGTTTTTTGTAATTAAGAATCATCACTACAGCTGTTACCAGTAAAAACTCTATTTTTACCTCTTCTCCGGGGACACAGATCATGTTTACATACAGTTCCTTTAAGATATATTAGGAACAAAAACTGTTTCACACTAAATAATATCAATGTGTGCCTGTTTTCCATTAAGTTAAAAGCATTTTTTTATTCAGGCGCACTGTTATAATTACATCATTTTGTGTAGTAAATTTAAAAACCAAGTAAAGTAAAAAGCTGTGGAGTATGTTCAAATCTGCCAAATGCCACTGAAGTGAATAATGAGGTTGGACCTGGACTGGACCCAGAAGCGGACTATCCAAACACATCTGTGGGTTGGGTTCACGTCACACCTTTGGAAATTCCACAAAATGGAGCTGGAGGACAGGCCAGAATTCTCAGGTAGAATTTGCTGTTTAAGTGTCAGTTTGCAAATTTGTTGACTTGGTTTATGCTTCATATCGCTGCAATTCCCGGGCCTATCCATATGAAACAAAAACTGGCACAGAATTTGATGTCTTCTGTTAGAACATAATGGTTGTTGAAAATATAGTCAATAGATTTTTATTCTTGCATTTTGTGGACCCAGTTCCTAACAAATGTAGACTTATTTGGCTGTTATGTCCTCACTCTAGGACTCTAGGGCGTTCACTTAATCAACTTCATATTGGTCGATCTCGATTTTATTTAGTCATTCCAAAAAACAAAACATAAATGACTTTTAGTACTGATTTGAAAATAAACAATACAGACTTTTAATCAGTGTCTTTTAAATCTACCGTATCCATACGACCGTTTTAAAATGTTCGAATGTACAAGACCAATAAATATGTGGTTAATCTAGAGACGATTCTCCAACACTGTCAAATCATTACCATTGTACCTCAACATCATAGGCCTAAATCAGTGGCTCTTGTGTGGTGTTAACTTTATTTAGTGTCAAGACATTTTGCTATTTATTTATTATTAACACTCTTATTGTAGTTTAGAAGTTCATTATTACTCTTACTAATCTGCTCTGTTTTGGGGGTTTTTTCTTCCTTTTCAGTGTCCCACTTTGCCCGCCATCTTAGAAAATACGGGTCACCTATTTTCAGCGCAATAGTGGGACAGTCTTTCCTCTAAACCGCTGCAAATGTCAGAGCAAAGCCCAAGAAATAGAAGAAGAAGAAGAAGAAGAAGGAAGGAGAGACGCCAGAGTAGTTGAAGGAGCTGTGTGAGAAATGGAGGCACAGGAGATAACAGGTGGTTCATATGATAGAATGATAGATGATCTAATAGAGGTGGCTCATGAGACTGAATGTGAAACTGATCAGTGTCAGGAAGAGCACCCAAATGCAAGGAAGACAAAACAATTCAACAAATGGAGTGAAGACAGAATGGAGGCTGCTGTAAACCTGTACCAGCAAGAGCTAGAGTCTGGAAAACATCCCAAACTACACCTTCTGGCCAAAACTTGGAACTTCCCCAGATCGACTCTACAAAGGAGGGTGAAAGGAGTGGTCTGTGGATTCCGACACGCTCCTGCTGGGAGGAAGGCCTTTCTACCTCCTGAAGCTGAGAAAGATCTCGCCAACACTCTGATATCACTGTCCGAACAAGGACTCTCTCTAACGCCCACTGTTGTCCAAACTATGGCTTTCAAGAATGCCAAGGCAAATGGCATCCCAGGATTCTCTGGGGCAAATGAAAAAGCAGGATTCTGCTGGTTTAAGGGTTTCATCAGACGGAATTCAAATGTGTGACTTAAGATGTCTGGAGATTTTTCTCATCTGTAGCAGCCCATTAGAAACAACAGAAATGGTGGAACAAAACCCAACAGATATCCCTGAAGAGATACAAAGTCAAAATGGACAAGATCATCAACCTAAAGCAAGGAAACAATTCAGCAGTTGGAGTGAAGAGGAAATGGAGGCTGCAATAAACCAGTACCACTAAGAGTTAGAGTCTGGAATAAATCCACATGTACGCTGGTTGGCAAGAACATGGAAAGTCCCAAGATCAACTCTGCAAAGGGGATTGAAAGGAGCAGTCAGAGGATTCCACCACGCTGCTGGGAGAAAGGCCTTATTGCCTCCTGAAGCTGAAAAAGATATTTTGAACTCACTGATATCACTGTCAAAACAAGGCGTTCATCGAACATCCGCTGTTCTCAGAGAATCCCAAGATTCCCAAGATTCTCTGAGATAAAAGGGAAAGCAGGATTCTACTGGTTTAAGAGTTTTATTAAACGAAATCCAAATGTGTGCCTTTATATGTCTGTGGATTTTTCTGATGTTAACAGTGATTGCCCATTAGAAATAACAGAAGTGATAGAACAAGAAACAACTGAGGTGGCTGAAGAGACTTTTGTCAATAGACAAAATCAGGATAAGCAACCTAAAGAAAGGAAAAGGAAACAATACAACAAACTGAGAAAATGGCCTGCTTTTCCTCATTTGTGTATTAGAATTTGTCTAATTTAATTTAAAAAATTATGTTTGGCAGATCAACAGTTCCAACCAGCTGCCTGTAAGTGACACTGAAGAAGCGATTAGAGTCCCATCCCCCATGGAAAGCTTTGGCAGGTTGTGAAGACACTGCTGCTGAATACACGGTTTTATCAAATGCCCAGAGTCGGGAACTACAGTGAGTGTGAATAGGGCCAATCGTAGCCACAGCTGCCCTGGGGACAGACTGACAGAAGGCTACCAATCTGCGCCATCAGCCCCTCTGACCACTACCAACACTCAAAGCACACCCCACTTTCATACTAAACAATGAGGGTGAAGTGTCTTGCCTAAGGACACAAAGACAGAACTTGGTCCAAGTGGGAATCGATCCTACAACCTTCGGGTTGGGGGGTTCATTTGCTCTAACCATCATGCCACTGTCATTTAAATATATTTATTTAAATTCTTTGTTTCGTCTATCAAATCATAATCAAAACCAATTCATCTAAAGACTCAATCTCCCACAATGCCCCGCGCAGGCCCTCCTCCCTGACGTCACGTCCGCTGAGTGTGTTGGCGGGCAGAACTGGCGCCATCGGCTCCGCTGCTGCTGCTTGTTGTTAGCGACGCCCCATTTGCCATTGTGCAATCCGGCTCCGAGGCACGCTTTCGGGACAAACTCGGCGCCAAGTGTCCCCTCTGCTCCCGGCTGTCCTTGCGCTGCAGGCGGATCTCTAGACCGTTGCTTTAGCCTTGTGTGGACGCGGTGGTGGAACGCCTTTGTTTGGGCCTAGCGCGAAGGTAAGCACCGCTGGAGCTAGTTAGCTGTAGCTGCGGAGGGGAAGCACGCCAGCCATGTTGCCCTCATGGTGCAGGCGCAGGGCGGCTCATTCACAGCGGGCTGCGCTCTAAAGCGTTTACGTAGTTCTTCATAAAGGCCATGTATGAACAGAATATGGCCCTGTGTTTATTCTGTGTCTGTCTGCACGGGGAGATCCGCGGGTCGACCTTCTGCAGGGCGCTCACATCTGTACGCAGCTAAGCTATTGTGATGAATTGCAATTATGTTGAGGACACGCTGTTTCGAGCTGGGATGTGTCACGAACGTCACGTTTAGATTGTGTCAAACCTTTTAGCAGAGGCCCCGAGAGGCTCTGCTCTAATGCAGTGTGTTCACACGTAGGAAAAGTTGCAGTAAACTTAGTTCCACATTAATGTTTAACTCGATGGAGGGGGGCAGTGCTCTGACCCACCCCCCACTCACTGTCCCGGGCATCTCTGTACTTTCCTCCTGTCCCGCGGTGCTTCCCGTGCAGTAACCTCCCTCTGGGGCCACTCAAGTTACACAGGGGCCCTTGTCTCCCCACTGTGCTTTAAGTGAGGATTTCTTGTGCTTTCTTATTGTGCGCCTGCAGTGGACAGTCGTTCAGGATTAATTATTGTTTTGTTCAAATGTCTAAATGAGCAAGGAACTTTTCCACAGCCTGTGACCCATGTGAGGTGAAACAGATCAGGCATAGTGTTTATATTCACCAACAGCAGAATATTACTGTAGTTTTTAAAGCAGGCCTATGCTGCAAAATTGGCATTTCCAAACTTGTTTCCATGTTATTGTTTTCCCCTCACCATTTACTCACCCGAAGTTGTATTTGGAGTGATTCATGCATGTTTGAGCAATGTTTAATCACTTATTTTTAAGAGATTTTTTGCATATTGCCAATCAACTCCTGTTTTTACTGCCACTGGTAAACACCAACTCTCTACTTACTTAGTTCTCCAGTTTTATTTTCTTAATTGCGGATGTGTATAGGATTTGGCAGCATCACATTTTGGCACAAATGATCTGCAACTATCAATCGGAGGGGCCGACAGCTGCAAGACTTTGTTGTGATGACGTGCTCCCATTGGGCAGAGCAGTTTTCTAACGCAGAAGTCAACAAACCTGTTTGCAAGTTACAATATGCAAACCATAACATAATGATCCACAGGTGTCAGATTAGAACAATACAGCCGACACAACACAATAGGTTGATTTTTAAAGGGGGCGCAGTCTGCGTTTGTCTCTCACAGATGATCTGTTTTTCTTTCATTGTAAATGGTATCTTTTAGTAAAATGGCATCACTAAAATCACCAGCTACTCATATAAACTTTCAGCTTGGATGAACATATTAAACATGTCTCTTAAAATGATCACTCGTGTGAAGTTTATTTCAGTGGGTTACATGGTGCGTTTGGGAACCCCTGGAATGGCACTGTACCATTTGTTGGACAGAATGAGACAAACACATTTAGACCTGTGAGGGAAAACAAAACAAACAAGGATGTGAGCTCATGTTTCATTCATTCACAAACATGTAGTTCTTCTTCTAATATTCGACATGGTGTTTTTATGGCCGACACCAGTTGTTTAGAATCCAGAGCAGAAAATGGCCAGTAAGATCTGTCAATATTTTTGGGCTGATACGTAGGGCAGATTTAGGGCTGAATGATTTTAAGAAAAATGCTTATTTTTACTAAATTATAAGTTTTAAATTACTACAAACTTGATAAGAGAGCTGTGTCGTCACTTTTTGTGCCGTATCCTCTTTGTACTATAGTGCACAAATAAAGCCCTATGTGTATTCTTGACACAGATGCTTGGCCTAAAAAATATCTGCCTCTGCTGGAGATTTAAGGCCCAAATCTGATGAGCTAAAATAGAGTGACCAGTCCTCCTTTTGGGACACAAAAAATGTTGGTGAGGAATTTCTAAAATGTCCATGATCTTAAGTGGACAGCTTTTATGTTGGACACTTTTCATAGTTTTGGAGACGGTCTTGGCTCTTCTGATACGTCCAGCAGCTCTTGTCTTGCAGCGTGTCTAAACTCTGCTGTCCCTCCTTGGTCCTGTGGACACTGAACACTGCTCTAATGATCATAAAATACACCCAAAATTACTATGCATATTGTGAAGGAATCAAAGCTACTGTGAAGATGTTCAGTGTCATAACGCAGTGCTTCATATGTCTCAAACTCTGCTCCACTTTTTATTTGAAGAAAATGGACTTCATATTAGTGGAGATCCATTCATAAATCCCAGCTCAAACAGTTTTAGTGAAGCAAACTCGGACACATGGAACCGTGGCACTTATGATCATTAATCTGTCCATCTGAGCAGTGTCCACTCATAAGAGAGAAATATGAGGGAAAACAGAATGTCCTGATGTTGGCTGAAGCCTGTAGTGTTTGTGCTGCTCTGAAGCACAGACTGAAGCCTCCCGTCTGTGAGAAGTGCACAGGAGCAGGACTTTATCAGAGCAGGGGACATGGGAACCATCACATGGTCTAGACCAGGGGTGTCAAACGTGTGGCCCATGGGCCTGATCAGGCCCACAAACGGGTTTAATCCAGCCCGCAAAATTTTGTGAAGTATTCTGTGAATCACTGAGGCATTGTGTGTTTGTGTGTTCTTTTTCCTCAGAATTCCTCAAAAGTGTTTTATGATTAATAATGATGTTGTGCTCGTACTATTTTGGACCGTATTAAAACAAAACAATCTAAAGCTGTTGTTTTTAAGTTATTTACCAGGATTTTACCGGTCCAGCCCACTTGGGAATAGATTTTCCTCCATGTGGCCCCTGAGCTAAAATTAGTTTGACACCCCTGGTCTAGACAGTGTTAGGAAAATATAGAAAGACTTACATTATTGATGCACCTCATAACACTTTTCCGATGGCAAATTCAAACAGTGACAGAAATTCCTGGGTACAAAATAGTAACTTTTTTCACACCCGCAAATCAGTGGTCCTCTTTTTTGATAACGCCAATCTGCTTTTTTATATATATATTTGCCGATACCGATTTTATAAGCTTAAAATGTATAGACCAAATTTATGTTATATTGTAGTGAGGTTTACAAATGAACTCAACAAAATGTATTTATCTGGAACATAAACTCATATTTTCACTCATTTTATCTGTTAAAGACACATCTGAGGCACACAGAGACTGGCATACAAAACATCAGTGCCAAATATCAATATACCATCGGTGGTTGGTAGTACGGCCCTCAGGATCCACTCAGCCATGTGCTGGTTTTGGACAGAAGCTTCTTATGTAACAGTGTGGGCGTGTGCAGTCATATGTCTGCCATGTGCAACAGGACCAAACTGCTTCAGGAGGTTTTGCTTCTGTACAATAATCAAAGTACCATCCAACCAAGGTCCAGTAGTTTCAAATGGTCAATGATCAGCTTGGGTCTTTGTAAAGAAGACATATTGTTCTTGTGCTCACTGTATAGCTAAAAAAAAACCGAGTCAGCTGACCTCCGCGTTCACCGTAAACGTTATCACAACAAAGCGCCTCCTGTGGAAACCTGCCCATCACACTAGAGCAGAGGATTTTTTAAAATTTATACCAAAATGACTACGTGACGCTGCCAAATCCTAAACGTATTACCAATTAAGAAAATAAAATTGGAGGACGAAGTAAGTACAGAGCAGTGGGCTTTTACCGGTGGCGGTGAAAACAGGAGTTAATTGGCAATGTAGCATTGTGAAAATAAGCTATTTAAACTTGAACTTGGATTGGATTGAACCTTTATTGATCCACGAGGGAAATTATTTGGCCACAGTAGCTCACTCATCACAATATAATAGAATAACAAAGAGTAAAAAATATAAATGTCATCCATCCATTTTGTTCCACTTATCCGGGGCCGGGTAACAGGGGCAACAGTCTAAGCAGGGACTTCCAGACTTTCTTCACCCCGGCCACTTCCTCCAGCTCCTCCAGGGGGATCCCAAGGCATTCCCAGGCCAGCCGAGAGACATAGTCCCTCCAACGTGAACATGCCCGGAGCACCTCCCATTTATACCCCAAAGGAGGCATCCAGAACAGATGCCCGAGCCACCTCAGCTGCTCCTCTCAACATGGAGGAGCAGTGGCTCTACTCCGAGCTCCTCCCGTGTGACTGAGCGCCTCACCCTATCTCTAAGGGAGCGCCCAGCCACTCTGTGGAGGAAACTTATTTCGGCCTCTTGTGTCTGCGATCTTGTCAAGAGCTTTGCCTTTTGGCTCAGCTCCCTCTTCACCACAACGGTCCGATACAGCGACCACATCACTGCCGACGCTGCACCAATTCACCTGTCAATCTCACGCTCCATCCTCCCCTCACTGTGAACAAGACCCCGAGATACTTGAACTCCTCCACTTGAGGCAGGGACGCTCCACCCACCTGGAGAGGGCAAGCCACCTTTTTCCGGCCAAAACCATGGCCTCGGATTTGGAGCTCATCCTCATCCCAGCCGCTTCACACTCGGCTGCAAACCGCCCCAGTGCACACTGGAGGTCCCGGTTCGATGAAGCCATCAGGACAACATCATCTGCAAACAGCAGAGATGAGATCCTGTGGTCCCCAAACCGGACCCCCTCCGGCCCCTGACTGTGCCTAGAAAATCTGTCCATAAATACAATGAACAGAACCGGTGACAAAGGGCAGCTTTATGAAAAATATAAATGGGGAAAATAAATTCTAAATAAGTAGCAAAAAAGACAATTATGTAAATGTATATGTACAAGTCAAAAAATAGAAAAATAAGTAAAATATAAAATCTCAGCTATATACAGGAGGTCATAGGAGGACAGTGCAACAATATGAGTTGTTATACAGTTGTAAGGAGTATTATCTGGTACATAACGGTGAGTTGTACAAATATTGCTCCAACATCCACGAATCACCCCAAATATAACTTAAAGAGTGTAAATAAGAAACAAACAACTATAACATTGTTAAAAGCTTTGAAAAGTCGACTTTGCACAACAGGTCTGATTTAATGCAGAGGTCTACAGCCAATCCTGTCAGTAAACGTCTGTGGTTTGGAGCAGACGCAAGACTCTAGACGAACAAATTGAATTATTTTTAAATGGAGCTAATGCATTGTGATTGATCAATACAAGTAGTTCTGTAAAGTATCAGTACTTTTGGTCATAGTTTTAGTCTGCAGCAAACGATTCTAATATAACCGCTTTGTAATGTGACACGTGCTCCGTTTGTCATGCAGCAGTCTGTGTCGACGCGAGCATGGCAGCTGTGGCCGGGAAGAAGACCAAGAAGCCGGAGGAGGAGGAGACCGCTGCAGCTCCCGCAGCCCCAGAGGCGGCAGCAGAGGCTCCTCCAGCAGAGGGCACCGAGGAGGAGGAGGAAGAGTACGTGGTGGAGAAGGTGCTGGACCGCCGCGTGCACAAGGGCCGGGTCGAGTTCCTGCTCAAGTGGAAGGGCTTCTCCGAGTGAGTAACAAGACCGTGTGTTCTTTAAGGGCCTCAACCTGATTTTTAAGGAACCGAAAATGTTCATTTTGTCTTCTTATGTACTTTAAACTTCTTAGGTTCTTTTTAAAAGACAATACAGTAACTTGTATTTACCTTGTTGACATGTTTCGGCTGCTAGCTGCGAGCCATCTTCAGAACTGTCACCGGTGTTGGTGGTGACGTGTCGTATATCAGCAGTTGTTACTTCCTGTAGGCGTGGTCAGCCTGATTGACCTGATTTTTAAGGGCCCATATTAATACTATTTTCTGATCTATGTTCTAATGTTTCCTCATCACAAACAGACCTGGAGTTGTGTTTTGTTTCATTCACACATGTTTAACACACAAACCCTGCAGATTTAAGCTGAGTTCTTTTTCACAAACGGAAAAAGACTCTGTTCCACCTTGTGACGTCATGTGGTAATACAGGAAGTGCTCCACTGTGTTTTTAAACTCCATACACCTTCTCTAGAATCATTTGGATCATTTCAGGCCTGGAATCTCTACGCAAAAGGTAAAAGTAGGGATGCACCAAAATGAAAATTTGTGGCCAAAATCGAAACTGAATAAAAAGTTAAATGTTTGGCCAAAACCGAATATCAAATGCGATAAAGTTTTTCACTGTTTTTTAAATATTGCATAAATAGCCTAGAATAAATTTTTAGATGTGTTCATAAAAGAAAGTAAATATTTATTTAATATTCTTTAAATATTCCAGTAGCCTTTCCGATAATTTTAAAGCATTTTAAAGAAGACGCCAGATCACTGCGTCACTGCACGTTGTTTGATTACATCACACGCCACGATTGGGCCTCACTTTTAACTCTCTCCACCGAAAGCCGGGCAATATTTGGCTGAATATATTCTGTAGCTGAATATTCGGTGCCTCCCTAGGTCAAAGGTAGATGTTAACTTGAAAACTACCTCTACATGACATCACAAGGTGGAACGGAGCATTTTGAGGTTTGGAGATGTGGACAGACTAATAATAAAGGATTACTCAAATGTGTGAATGAAACAAAACACAACTCCAGGTCTGTTTTGAGGAGGAAACAACATTCTCACATGGCTAAACTCATAAGAGTGCATTTTACGTGGTATAGGACTTTAACCATGAATGATCCAACACTGATATTGCACCATGACACAGCAACAACCGTCTGGGTGTCGTTTCCTCACACTTCCTATTAGTCTTAACCCTCTTAGTGTTTTATTTCTTCACTCTTGAGGTTGGGTCTGTCAGTCAAATTATCTCCATTTAAACAGTAATATTGTTTATCGTGGTAAAAAGGGTACACGATAATCGTTCCTGGAACATTTTATATAACTGTGATAGTGCTGCCGCGATTATTCGACGTAGTCGACGTAATCGAATATGAAAATTAGTTAATTATTCGCCTATTTATTTTTGGTCTCAAACGGCAACCTTAAATACTCAAAGAGCCATTTGGAGCGTCTCCCACAGAAAAGAAAACACCCGGAGCCACAAAACCCTTTTGACTCTAAACCAGCGCTAACCAGGGGAACTACAGGCAAAACTACAACTCCCAGAAAACGGACTCCAACAAGCACCATCCTCCACTACAGCTCATAAGAGCGAGTCTTAAGAGAATTATTTACACCTTTCAGTCTTTTCATCACAACAGTAGCAACATAAATAAAGTGCATGAGTGAAATAAAGAACTGCGCTGCACACGTACGACCTGCACACGTATAATCTCTGAAAAGTTTAACATGAACATCTCCAACGCGATAGAAGCACAGAACAGACTCACCATAGGCAGAACATCCCTCAGTCACAGAAAGAACACGCATATTCCACTGAGTCCTGCCCTTTAGTCCGACAGAAGCTGACCGCATCAGCGGCACAAGGAGCAGCTGTTTTTTCAGCGCTTCTAGTTTATGCAAATGAGCCATGTGGTTTTAAGTTTCGCTTCTGTATAATGTAAACAAATGTGCGCAAAGCTGCATTAAACACATTATTATTTGAGTCCTCCTAGTAGGAAATAAAAATCAAACTTAAACTGAAACCAAACTTAAATTATCCACCTGCAGCGAACCAAAAATGCGTCTGCTTCTGTGTTCTGTCATCATTTTATTGCGTGTACCGCGTGTACCAGTCTCATCAGCCGTGAAAGCAAATGAATCTGCCCACGTAGCATTAAGCATTACGCCTACATAGTAAAAAAATAAATAAATAAAATGAACACATGAAAATTGCAACCGCTTGGTTTTTAAAAATTTTTTTTTTAAAATTAGTCGTTTAGATTAGTCGACTAATCAAAAAATTAGTCGAGAGATTAATCGTTAGAAAATTAGTCGTTAGTGGCAGCACTAAACTGTGAGAATTACCAACAAAAATAATCTCCATTTTATCACCAGAATGCTGAAAAAAGTTTAACCATAAGTTCTCTGCTAGAGCGTTGTTGTTTTCAGTTAAAACCAAGTACATTACTCTATTAGTTATTTAAAGGTGCACTCTGCAAGTTTCATCACCTGCTTGTTTCTATGGATACGTCATTGCTCTGCCTGGAATGTTCCACAGTGTAACATTAAACAGCTCTACCTTACATTTATTACTTAATTACAGGTGGTTTTAAAGCTCAAAAATACCTAGAAAAACAGGCATTCTGACTGTGAGCGGGGTTGCCTCTCCACAGATCTGACCTGTAACTTCGTCTGGTTTGGTCTCCATGAAGATAGACTGTGACACATTCCAGACAAAGTAATAACATCTCCATGGAGAAAAGCTTTTGACGGATCTTCCACCAGAAAAGTTACACAATGCAGCTTTAAATACGGAACCTATTCATTATTCTATTCAATTCAATTCAATTTCTCTTTATTGTCACATGTGCATATACATACAAAATATATAGCACAGATGAAATTGCTGTCCTCTCCCATCTCAGTGCAAACATTTAAATGTGCCAAACATTTAATACTAAAACATTATAATATTATAATACTTATCATTTTAGTATTATAATTATTCATATCCATAAAAATGTTGACCTGTCTAACTTGAATAATGATCGTGATATTATGGTTAATCACTTATTTATTTAGGCCATTATAATCGTGACACCAAATTTCAGTATCGTCCCATGCCTGCTCCGTTTACGATACACTGCATAATAAAGAGAATTACAATTAAGAAGAAATTCAGATCGATTCAGGAGAGTCTGTAAACTAGGAGTATGTGTGGTTTTGGTTTTGTTCTGGTGAAATTCTCACATTATGACGATCACAAATGTGCTGTAAATATTTCATACAAAATGTGTGGAATGTCAAATTAACCAAGTTGAGAAATGGTGCTTATTATGGACAATGTGCCCAATAGGGATGCACCGATGGTTTTCCCACGATTCAATGCATCTTTCGATACACGGGTCACGATATCGATTAGATTTCGATACGTTTTAAGATGTGAAAAAAAAAAATCATCTATGATATTAATGAAACAATACAAACATTACTATTTTACATTTTATAATCTATCCAGTCTACTCTTAATACAAACAAAACCTGGGTCAGTTAGGAGCGCTGCAAAAAACCGTGGCTTTAACGATCCCAAAATCGTGTTGTCTGAGATCGCGATTTTCGGTCTAAAACGATAGATCGTTCAGCCCTATTTGATGATTTCTTTTCTTTTCCTCCTGAGTCTCTCCTCTCGCTGCGTTCACACAGGCTCCTGTGTCGGTGCTGCTCTGCCTCGTCTCCAGCAGCAGCAGAGACGAACAGCAGCTCCTCCCACACGGCCCTGCTCTTTTTACGCACACTGTAGCTCCGCCGTCTTCTTTCTGAACACTAAAACTGTTATTACACAGAAATGTCTCAACAGACCGTTTTCTGAGTAAAACTTAAGAGATTCTGTCTGAGAAAAAGATGGCGTATATCGCAAGTCACGTCGTGGATGCGTATACGAGCGCGTTTGATTAAAGCCAATGTAAAGCTAAAAGTGATTCCAAAGTATTTAAAAGTTAATGTTTGTCATTCCTGCGTCTATCAATGTAAAATAAAATGTGACTGAAAGATAAAACCCTCCTCTGTTAGAATATTTCCGCGGTAAGTCCCTGTGGAGGTGTTTTCTTGCTGCATCTGAGGAGGACACTGCGATAAGTTTTCCTTTTGGACCAAAATAAATGACACAGAGCGCATGGAGGGACACGTGTATCGATCAAACACGTGTATCGATTCGTGACACTAGTATCAAACAATTCGATATTATATTGAATATCGTTGCATCCCTAGTGCCCAATATTCAAATGTTGCTCTCCAAAATACAAATAATAAATATATGTATTATTTGATAGGGACAGATGCAGCAAATGTAGATTAACATGTAGTTTTCTAATACACATATCAGTCTTCTATAGCCAAGGCTAATTTTTCATTTAATAAAGGTCAGATTTCACTAAAGGTTTAACAACAATAAAAACATAAGTCAAGAAGGCCAGATAACGCACACGGGCTTTGTTTTTCCGTATAATATTTCAAAAAGTATTTGGGACATTCTCTGAAAAGAGAGCCTGCATGGCCAAATTTCAAAACTACTTGTATAATCCATTTGTTAATTTTTTTTAAGGCTTTATATATTATATTTTAGTAATATGTTGGCCAACTTTCACGAAATGTTGATTTTCAAGGGGGGACGGCTATTAAAGAAGACATGTTATTTGAGTATGGTTGTTGTCAGTGAAAATCACATTTCATTTTAAAGGTCAATTCTGCAAGAAATAAAAGTTTTGTCACACATAATTTTATTTAGCATATTTATTACAATCCATTTATGTTCTTAAGCCATTGATTTGTTTTAGTTTTTCACTTTCCTTCATGTTACGGGGTCAAACTGAACATTATGAACCTGTTATGTCACACACGTGACACTACAGATTTCTTTTTTTTTTAAACTCAAATGTTTTGCTTCCTATTAACTTCATACTTTACATTATAAATCAACAGAGTAGTCTTAAAGTAAAAAATGAAAATTATGTTGTCAGATACATTGGTTTATCATTTAAGGCAAAAAGAAAAGTCGTCACACACGTGACAAATTGTCACGTGTGTGACCGTCACGTGTGTGACCACTGCAGATTATATGCAAAAAATAGACTAAAAATATATTAAATATTCATAATTCAACTTTGAGCCTCCAATATTTGTATTCAGTTGTAAATCGTTTGGCACATGAGCAGAAGAAATTAGCATAAATTTACACAAACACATAAACAAAGTGTGATCGAGCAATGGAGGGACGCGAATAAAACGTCAATGAAGTATCGCATTTACAGCGAAGGTTAGTGTTTTTACACACAATATTGTTTATATTAAGGTATCAAAATGTTAGGAAAGCTTTTATGTTTCGTTTTAGCTTTCATTCTAGTAGTTGTTAAGGGCCACATGAAAATAAAAGATCGCTGTCGATGACGCGAATTAGCGATTTGTATTTCAACACGTGTTCGAAATGTGTTAAACATTGATGTCTATTGAAATATTGATAACTATCCACATTGAATCATCCCTCTAAGATTGTGTTTATGTTTGTGTTTATGTTTGTGTTTGTGTTTGTTCAGCCCCCTGTCGGGGGCTGAGCGAACTAAAAGGTGGCGTGATAAGAAGGACGACAATTTCAAAAAAGCTGAGAATGAGAGGGTGGAAAAGATACGAAAAGCTACAGTTGCCCAAATGTCTCCGACAGACCTGAAAAAATATAAGATGGCAGCAGCTGAGCGTAAGAGAAAAAGCCGCTTGTTGAAAAAGCAGAAAGAAATGGAACAAAATGCTTCCCCAGAAACCCCCTCTTCAAGTCCTTTGGCTTCACCAAGTTATCAGCCATTCAAGAGACCACAGTCACTTGGGAAGGCAATAAAAAGGTCAATTAGAGCTTTAAAAACTGTTTAGTAATTTTTGTTTGGATAGTTTAACATAATTTGTACATAAATATATCATATATCATCTTTCATAGTGTTCACTTGTAGATTTTAACTTCTTATTACTTGTATTTCACACTTGGTCACACACGTGACGGACCTGTCACACACGTGACAGGTACATTATGTTCCCGTACACTCATAGTTTCGGTTAATTGCATAAATTTCTCTTTTAGTTTAATAAAGTATCAATTGATGTAGTATGTAAGATAGTTTTCATCATTTTTTCCTCTTACAGTTCACAGAGTTTTGCATTTGTTCAGATAACTTTGCAAAAATCTATTTTTGTGAGTCACACACGTGACATAGTACATTTGCCTCGATATCTCTGAGAAGGCACATGAAAAAGCTGAACTGCTTATATATGCTGATAGAGCTAACTTAATATGCAATAAATATCCCATAATATATAAGCTTCCCACTAATGCCTAAGCATGAAGCAGAGAAGAACAACATAATTATTGTGTGAATGTCACACACGTGACGGGAGAATTGCCCATTTGAGGGAACAAGTTCAGTGTAAAATGTAAAGTTGTATACATGTAAGTTATTGAGTTGTGTATTGAACAACTGTATGATCCTCATTCGTTTGACTCTTGACTGTGTGTGTCTCCACAGTGAGGACAACACGTGGGAGCCACAGGACAACCTGGACTGTCCCGACCTGATCGCAGAGTACATGGAGAAGCACCACAAAGAGAAGGAGGAGAAGAAGAAGGACGGCAAGAGGAAATCTGCTGCCAGCTCCGGAGACGCTGAGGAGAAGGCCAGCAAGAAGAAGAAAGAGGAGGTGACTTATTCTCTGGTTTACAGCTCATTTATGCTGTTATCTCTCATGTCTTTATCACGGCACACATTAGAGCAGGGTGATACGGTGATAAGAATCCAGTCATGAGCTCTGATAACGCAGCTTGAGGTTCAAACAGACACTTTTCCCCCACCCACATTTCCTATTGGTCGGCCTCAGCAATGTTCAGAGTGAGTGACAGGTGAAGGTATCCAATCACAGAGGTGTAAACTCTCTGAAGAAGCAGGTGACTTCAGTTGTCTCTTCAAGGCAATGAGTTACTAAGTCTACTTGAATCGTGATGAAATCCAAATATTGATCTGGTTCCTAGAAAATTGTGAAAATACACACACACACACACACACACACACACACACACATACACATACACATTGCTCCCCCGTTCTGTGCTCGTGCCTGTGTCCCCTCACCCCAAGTGCTCAAATCTCCTCATTCTTCATCTCCACGCTCGTTTCCTGATTTTCTGTTGATGGCCTATAGCAGACCCGGGCATTTTAATTCATTTTAAGGGCCCGACTCAGACCGGCCCGCAAAAGGTTGCTTGAAATTAAGAAAATAAAACAAAACCTACTTTCATAATTTTACATAATGTGTGGACTAAAACCAGTGCTTTTACTTTGAAGCCTCAATTTCTCTCACTGAACAAGAAAAAAACACTAAAACATGTGAACTTTGACTTTTTTCTGCACAGTTTGGCAGTTGGACATAAATTGTGTGACATACAGTATCTTGTATTATATTATTTGCCGTACAAAGACATTGTGGTGTCTTAATAGAAAGTTAAGAAAGTTAAACTCAGAAAGCATTGTGGGGTTAATGTGACTTACAAATGTTTCACGTTTACCATTGTTTTGAATAATTTGTAAAACAGCCTCACTCTCTCTTTCCCTCATAATAACACAGACTCTTACCAGCTTCTGTAAACAAAGCCATTTACTGATTTCAACGTAGAAATAAAATGAATAACCACATTAGACTTCAAACTTTTGGCCCGGCCCTCCACAATATTTTTTGCTTCTCATTTGGCCCCTGGGGGAAAATAATTGCCCACCCCTGGCCTGTAGTGTTGTGTTCTGATGTGTTGTGTGTGGTGTCTGTAGTGTTGTGTTCTGATGTGTTGTGTGTGGTGTCTGTAGTGTTGTGTTCTGATGTGTTGTGTGTGGTGTCTGTAGTGTTGTGTTCTGATGTGTTGTGTGTGGTGTCTGTAGTGTTGTGTTCTGATGTGTTGTATGTGGTGTCTGTAGTGTTGTGTTCTGATGTGTTGTGTGTGGTGTCTGTAGTGTTGTGTTCTGATGTGTTGTGTGTGGTGTCTGCAGTGTTGTGTTCTGATGTGTTGTGTGTGTGGTGCAGGGAGAGAAGGCGCGAGGGTTCGGTCGAGGTCTCCAGCCCGAGAGGATCATCGGGGCCACAGACTCCAGTGGAGAGCTCATGTTCCTCATGAAGTGGTCAGTACACAGTTTAACACGTGCACTAAAGGCTCAGACTTCAGACGCGATACAAATCCATCACCACACAGTGCAGTTTGTGATATCGCGTAAATACAAAGCAAACCTACAGCTAATCAGTGAGTGTTGTGATTCCTGACAGCCACAGGTGTGAAAGCAGAGCTGCACCGATCTCATACTGGTGTCTGATGTTGGCGCCAATGCCTAAAAAATTCCTAGATTTGGACATATAAATTGATGTAATAAGACTAATGGTCGTAGTTAGCCCAGAAAGTCTCCGAATGTTTGATATTTTATTCATACAAAGCTGTTCTGTTACTTGAAAGATAAATAAGAGCTACATAACACATGATCAGGCCTTTTTTTTAGTTTAAAGGAAATGTTTTGAGGCTTTCACACCTGTTAGTCTGGTTCACTGGTTCGATTGTGGACAAAAGTTCAAACATTGTTGGAATTTTCATTTGGTGCGGATCACGTTCTCACCAAACTCCAGCTCAAACGAACCGAACCAAGAGAAAATGGAATATACCTGTCAACAAAAGTTAAGATGCATCAGATCTTAGAGACGTTTGGATTTTGTGTTTGGATTTTACAAATGTATGGGACATATGCGCTCCACACTGGACCATCGGGCACTAGTTGTGCGAGGCGTCAGAGCGGGAGAAAGTGGTTTTAGGGACACGACTGCTGCAGGATACGTTCAGGCGACGAACCACGGCGTTATGACGACTTTATTACTACTGTCTGGGAATTAAAGACACGGATCAAGTGCTGTGCTTGGTTGATCTTTATGGGCTACAGTTGAAAAATTAACTTTTGAATAAGATTTTTTGTACAAAATCTGCATCAGGAGTCTGATGTAGTGACTTGTCCATAAAATTAAATGAAAGGTAATCTATAATTCCCTCAAAGAATCTGAAGCCCGGTGAATGCTAAAGTCTAAACATGACCAGAGGGCACATTTAAATGAACCAAAACACAACTCCAGGTCTGTTTTTTGGAGGAACAACATTCGAATGACACGACTAAAAGTTCACAACAGCTCACTCTGTTATTTCTCTCCTGTGCAGGAAAAACTCTGACGAGGCCGACCTGGTGCCCGCGAAGGAGGCCAACGTCAAGTGTCCACAGGTGGTGATCTCCTTCTACGAGGAGCGCCTCACCTGGCACTCGTACCCCAGCGAGGAGGAGGAGAAGAAGGAGGAGGAGAAGAAAGACTGAGCACCCTCTCTTGGTACTGGTCAGCAAAAGACGGCGCCCTCAGTGTCCAGACTAACCCCTGTCCAAGTGTGACCCTCCATCTGCTCTGGGGCGCTCACCGCATTTACAGGACAACAAAAGCTGACCAGAGTTGGTGTGGACAGTGTGGGCGCCTGTCTTTTTGGGATGTCAATCAGCACATGAATGGACTCAAGTGACATTACTCCACCCCTCATGTGCCACCAAAACCTTCTTTTAAAAGAAACTACGCAAGGATCTGTCCAACCGCCCACGACAAGACAAAATTGACACTTTTCGTTTTAAAGCATTTAGTATTTTAACCCGAGCTGTTTTGAGTGCAACAAAGTCCACTTCCAATTTGTGTCGAATCCTGAATGTAAAAGACTGGCATTGGTTTCTGTTTTCTACCACAGAAGGCTTCGTGAATGGATTCAAGTGTCCCGTGTGCATCATGGAGGAGCAGTGAGTGAAGGGGGAGCTCGTTTTAACTTTTTAACATGTACCTGCCCATCGCTCCCTCCTTCACTCAGCCTGAAATGATTGTGTATGTGTTCCTAACCAGGATACTGCGCTCCATTCAAACGCAAGAGCTGTGAGAGGGTCTGAAACGGGTTAAAATGTGAAGACTCGTCATTAAAAATAACAATTCAACATTAAAGGAGACTTATTGTGCAACATCTGCTTACATTTTAATGGATTTTAAAGAGGGGGTATTATGCAGAACTTGTTGGAGCTTTCTGCCATGTTTTAACGTTCAAAAACCTGTAAAAAGGGTTTACATCATCCATGCATGTTTGGGTCATTTAGCAATCTCTCCTGGACACAGTTTGAACCCTCCTTAAGTTAGCAGTATGATTTTCTGAAATACACAAGAGCATGATACTAAACAAATTCACTACAGCTTCACAAACCTGATGCGATGTGCTCTAGTTTCGTAAGCAGGATGCACGCCGATTGTGTCGTGATGGCGCTCTGAAGGGGACGTGACTTAGTGAAGAGAGTCAAAGAGAAACTGAAACTTATAAAACATGTTGGTATGTTGTTTTCGGCAAATATAGCATTTTCAGAACGATAAAAAGTAACACGGTGATCTAAATGTTACGTGTTAGCTGTTAATACCCCATAGAAGCGTAAAAACCCCCTCTTTAACAACATTTCCTCATCATAAACAGGACTTCCAGAAGAGAAATTCGCAACATTTCTACCTTAAAAATGGTTCCACGAGTATTCGAAGCGATGAAAATGGGTCTCCTTTGATGTCCACTCATTGGTTTATGATTTCCGCTGTATTTTTGTCTGCTTCGCGCGGGCGACGTTCAAAGACCTGCTTGTTACTTCCTTGTTCGTTGTTAGCAAGCGTTCATCCAGAAGTATTTTTGCTATTCGCGAACGTCGTTTTTGAATGTTGCCCGGGCGACTAGTCCCCGTTGTCGGCCATTTTCTTTCTGTGTTTTTTGTGTTGCATGATGATGAACTCGACGCACCTTCGCACACCATGGTTCCATCAAACGTATTTTTCACAAGACAAAAATGACGGTTACCCCGGAAGTCATCAAGTGGCGTTTTCTTTAGTATTTTAGATCTTTCTACAGTGTTTTACGTCTGTTATATTTGACGCTTACCTTTTTCAGTGCTGTATCGTAGCCTAGTTCACTTTTCTATCTGCTCTCCAATATTGTACGTAGTTTAGTCCGTGCCGTCCCGTTGCATGTTCTTTGGTTCATTTAGCTACTGTCTCATAAAGTTGATTCTACAATAAAGTATTTTTTGTTTTCGTAAGCTGTGTGATTTGCCTTTCTCGACTTCACGAAGAAGCATTAAATGTAAACTCAAGAATTTGAATTACATTTTCTAACATTTTCACTCTATTAGGTTATTATATTGTTGTAGAAATTGCATAAATGTGGTTGTTTATTGCACTGAAAAACTAAAATGTGTCCGTAAAGGCTTTTAAGCTATATTCTGATGTTATGGTTCCTCATCCCTCGAGTTGTTTTGTTTCATTCACACGTGTAACACACAAACCCTGCAAAATGAAGGCTCAGTTCTCTCAAACAGAAAACGCTGTGCTTTTAAACTCTACACCTTCACTAGAATCATTTTGATCATTTCACTGCTGGATCTTTACTGAACAAAAACAAAGGGTAGCTGTTAACTTAAACTACCACTTCATTATATCATAAGGTGGATCGGAGCATTTTCTGTAGTATTGTCTTCATCTCCGAAGGATTATTCAAACGTGTGAATGAAATAAAACACAATTCCAGTTGTGTTTTTTGAGGAGGCAACAGCGTTCTCAATTTTGTGTCGTATAGAACCTTAAATGTGATTGTATTTCCACAAATCTCTTATTTGGCTTGGATGAGGGCCTCCTCTTATAATATCAAAACTATCAAACTTCCATGGAATTATGCAGGTGATGTGCCAGCTCCAAAAAGTTACATATTGTACCTTTAAATATGATTGGTAAAAATGAATTATGTATTATAATCATAAGTTTATTATCAGTATCATTAAACCCAAAAGCCTAGATTAGAAGATATTTTTACAAAGACGAACTGTTGACATAAAAACTGGTTTATTTAAACAAACCCGTCCAGGGGCAGACATCGAATACAGTGCACTTTCAAAACACATTTGTAATGCACTCGGGTCAAAATTACAGCTACAGTTACACTAACGGCCAAAGCAAACCAAAAATTCAATTTGAATCAATACATTCATTTGACTTTTTCAAGAAGAACCCATTTCTTTTTTAATTTTCAAAATAAGAAAACCAAAAGAAAAAAATCTCCACATGCATAAAAACCTCATGTAGCCTAAAGTTTGAATAAAAACAGTCGACTTGGTCCAGCCCAGCCATCTCCAGCTTAAAAGTGCGTCAAAGTCTCTGAGGTAGAAAAATTGCACAAACCGTGTGGACAGAAACGTGAAAAAGCCTGTAGAGGATTTTTAAATCAAATGGTACGGCTCTCTGCAGTTTGAGTATTTGTTTTATTTGGAGACATCTAGGGACATTTTGTCCTTAAGGTTACTTAACACTGAGCAAACCTTTTGTTATGGTTAAGCCGACTTTTAGACCTGGTTTTGTTCTATTTTCTGCCTGATGTAGTCCAGGTTTAGACTCTGAAAGACGGATTGTCCTCAGTGGTACTTGGAGTGAAAAGAACCACAGCTGTAGTTTATCTGCTCTTGAAACTAAAATCATAAATCAACAACAGGATTAGTTTTATGACATTTGAAACTACATATTGTCAGTAAAATCTATTCTCCAAATCATTCAGTACAGGCTTCTTCATGTGTGTCCTCCTTTAAACAAGGTATTTTGAGATACAAAACTTAACTGAAAAAAGCACCATATCAGTTAAAATAACTTTAATTTAAAAAAAAAAAAAAAACAATCTTAATTTAGACTAAAAATATTAAAACTAAAAAGTCTGACTCCTTGGCGAGTCATGTCCATTTCATTTTTATAGTGAAGAATAATGTAAAAAATGTCAAATAAATGTAAAGTCATCCTTTTCCAAACTATTTATCCAAAGCCAAATATCTGGTTTTATTTTATGTTAAGTTAATTAAAATGTATCTTTTTAATTACAATAATAAACAATATTTAAGTGAAAAAGATGGCATTATTTAAAGTCAGCATTTTTTTTTTTTTTTTTTACTGTGGCTTTCTGAGAGATTTTTGACCAAGTTCCAGATTTCCAGTTACTCCACTCCTGGTACACACCCTTGAATTGAAAGATCCTTGGGCACATTAGCTTTGGCATTGTGATACGGGGCCAATGCCTTGGTGTGGGCCGGTCTCTTCTGGTTCTTCTGTTCCCCCAGAGAACCACCCTAGAGAATCATCACTCCATACTTTGAGGAGCTCAGGTTTATAACATCTCCACAAATGTATCACTCTGTTCCTGATTTCTTCTGGTCTTTTGACTCCTGTCTTTTTGGGCGTGTTATAATTTCACCAACCCAATCTTTTTTAGACCCATTTTAGAACTATTTTTGTGTTCTCCTAAGATTTCCAACCTCTTAATCCATCTTTTGCTCCTCACTTCTTGTCCTTCTGCTTTCGCCTGCTCTTCTCTTTGCTACCTTGCCTCCTGGACACCACATCTACACTCCCATCGCTCTCAAAACTCAACATATATTCGTGGACATCCAGAGGCCTACCTTCTCCATCCCTCAGACTGGAGAAGACATCTTGGTACAGGCTGGTCAGACGCTGCTTTAGCTCCCGGAGAGTTCTCAATGCTTCTTGCTTGTCCTTCAAAAGACGCGATTTACGTCTTCTCAGCATCGTCACGTCTTTCTCCAATCCCTGAAGAGTGTCCATTTTACGTTTTCGGCAATTCTGAGCTGCGATCTTGTTCTTGCCGCGTCTCCGTATGTCTCGGACCAGGTTTAGCTGGTCTTCGTTGAGATCATATTTGGCGAGAAGGTCATTGAACTCCTCCACGGGGAGATTGATGATGAGATCATTGGAGAAGGGGATCTTAAGGGCTCTGGCTCGTCTCTCGTCTCGGCTCCAGAGGTGTTTGGGGAGGTGGTACGGTTTTTCGTGCTTGGGTGAAGATTTGAGATGCTTGGAGGAGATCTTCGCGGAGAATCGTGAAGGCTGGTTGTAGGTGTGGTCGTGGCTGAAACCTTCAAAAAGTTTCTGTTCAGGGTAGAAAGGAGAAGAAAAGACGTGTTTGTAGTCATGTTGGGGGTGGTAGTGTCCGCCCACAGCCCCTAGCTCCTCCTCGTCCAGCGGTTCCTCTTTGATGGTGACCTGCAGCTCCATGGGAGGAGGGCTGCTGGCGGTTGAAGAGGAGGAGGATGAGGAGTACGAGGAGGCCTCGGAGTGGCTGGGAGAAGCAGGACTGTGGCTGGAGTCCAGAGAAAGACCCGAGTCCGAGTCCAGCGCCTCTTCAGCATCTGCACAACACAAGCAAACGTTAAAATCGGACTATGTAAATGATCTGGAATATAACACTTAAAAGTCTTAACATCATGTTACTCAGTGACTCCTCAGTTGCACAGGTTAGTGAAATGTCTTGCTCAAGGACACAACAATAGTATGTGCTGGATGGAGCTGTGATCAAAATGTTAACTTTGGTTCATAATTAACATATTTTCTTCTTCACATCCATCGTTCCTGATCACATGAGTAAAAAGTACTACAGCTAAAGCAGCGATGGAAGACCTCTTTGTGGGCTCTCTTTAATATACATTCATTTATTTCAAGTTACAGGTCAGATCTGTGGAGAGGCGAGGCCAGTCACAGTAAGAAAGCATATATTTCCAAGATATTTTTGAGCATTAAAACTCATGTAATGAAATAAAAGAAATACAGACGCGTAGATAGAAGATGTACCCTCCACCAGAAAAGTTACACAGTGCACCTTTAAAGAGGACATATTATTAACTCTTACGGAGAGGAGGGCCAATCAGATGTACAAATTTGAACAGGAAGAAAAGAAGCTGATTCACGTCAATATGGAAAATCAGGATCCATGTTGTAATACAGATATAAATAAATCCCCCAAAAAGCATAATACACTCCCATGTTAGTTAGAATACCTGGCTGGACGGTGTGGATGTCCTCCTCCTCCATGTCCCTGCTCCTGTCCCTGCTCCTGTCCCTGCTGATGAGGCTGAGCTGGCTGGTGCGCTGGGTGAGCTCTGGGTCCAAGTATCCGTGCTCCTCCAGTCTCTCATTCAGCTCCTCCCCGAAGCCCTCCTCCAGAGCCAGGTCCAGAAGACTCACCTCCAACATCTGAGCATCCCCCAGAAGCTCCTCCAGCTCTCCATCCAGGTCCCCATCCAGGTCCTCCTCGCCCAGGAGGAGGGAGGAGCCGTGCGCTGGGAGGAGGCCGGAGGAGAAGGCGGAGGGCAGGTGAGCGGGAGTGGGGTCATCCAGCTGGTCACTGGGCAGCAGAGGGAGCAGCTCTTGGTTTGAACCTGCTGCACCTGAAGATGAAGATGTGTTAGTTCAGGCTCTAAGGGGCTAAACGGGGGGTAACTAATGTCCAGTAGGGTCGGTCACATTTTAAAGTTGACATTTAGATTTGAAAGTGTTTTTAAAAATGTGCCTGTCTGGTCTGGTCAGATCTCAGAAGATAAGCAGGAGATCGCTGGAGATTCCAGGTGTGAGTGTTGGTGGAGGTTGGAGGGGCTAATTGTTCAGATTGGCAGGTTCACTTCCCTTAGTCTGTCCCAGGGCAGCTATGGCTACAATAGCAGCTTTACCACCACTGAGTGTGGAGTGAATAATGCATAAAATTGCCATGCCATTGTCAAAAGACTAAAGATTATCATTATTAACATGATTCAAATGAATCAGGTCTTTTGAAGAGCAGATACTCGTATAGAGAAGATCACATCTTCATTTGTATTGTGTGCGCTCACCGTGCTGCAGGTACCCGTCCATTAGAGGGCCTCCTTGTGCCGCTGGGGTCAGCGGAGACATCTGCTCCAGGAGGTCCACCATGTCAACATCAGGATTCTACAGAGAGAAGCAGCTTGTCACTATTGTCTTGGGTATATATTTCCTCTCTCTATATATATATATATACACCTCTATCTATCCAAGTTAAAGCTTAAACATATTAAAGTAATGTCAGATATAAGTTAATAGTGGTAACTGTTGTACACTTGTTCTATCTACATGTTCTTTTATTATTATGGGATCGTTTCTACTGTTTTTGCATTTTGAGACAAATGCATGCTGAAGTGTGTTACCTGAGGCTCCAGGAGGTCCAGGAGGTCCTGCCATTGCTGCTCCATGTATGTAGTGTCAGCAGGAGGAGGGGGCAGTGCTGTGCTGTGGGCCCCTGAGTTACACACCAGCTCCTGTGAAACATGTCCCATAGTTACACATAGTTCTCAGCATTACACAGAGGTTTAAACATATTGTAGATTCTTGTTCTGGTTTCGTTCTCTGTGGACGCACCTGCTGCTCCTGTGGGAGGGGGAAGGCCTCCAGCAGACGCAGACACTCCTGGAGAGACGCAGAGCTCTGGAATTAAAAAAAAAAAAAAAAGAGGTTTCAGTGTAAACTCAGAGAAACATTCCAGATTGATAAATGTCTAGAACTCAATTCACAATATTACACACGTCAATCTGGCCTTAGCTAAATTACACATTTTAAATACATTTCTCTGGATAATATGAATAAAAGGAGAACTTAAATTGCTTCTTAAAAGTCTAGACTAGTTGGACTTTCTTTTAATTCTGCCTTTATTTGAAGTAAACATACAATTGTGCACGAAACAGTGTGTTATTTTCAAGTCACATCTCAGTATTAAAAGGTTTAGGAACGCAAAATACAACTTGCAGTGTGCCATGTGTTTTTTATTGTATTTTTATTTTTGGCAGTGGGTTGTAGCTCATCTCAAACCTATGGACATTTATAAGTTAAGGAAAACAAAACTCTGTACAATCAAACATTTGTATATTAACAGAAACATGACCCAGTTTTGTCCATGGCGAGGTTTGTGTGTTCATTTTGTGTGTTCATTTTGTGTGTTCATTTTGCGGGTCACTCTTGGCCTGTCCACGACTCTACAGTTTCATTCACAGAACAGTCCAGCTAACGTGACACTGGCGCTCACCTCTGACCCCTGATCCCCTGACCTCTGACCCTCTCATCTGCACAAGGCGGGAAAACTACACATGCAAATATCTACTGTACTTCTAAAAAAAAAAAGTTTAAAGTTGCAGTATTTTATTCAAATTCTTTGGATATGTGTAACTAGAGTAACACATGAGACTTTTAATACTTTGTCTATATCAAATGTATATAGATGAGTGATCTATCATCCAAAATACTAAATAAATAATAATAATAATAATAATAATATAGTGTTGTCTTTAATAAAAATTATCTAAAAACAAAATAAACTTGACATTTTATTTATTTATTTTATATTTTATTTAGGGATTTTGAGATTTTTAGTGATTCATTAATATAGGGATTTGTTCTCCGATAGAAAGTCGATTTAAAAAGCTACACTGTGCAACTTTAAAATGTCATTAAAGTCCAGACTTGTTCTAGATTAGTCCATCTTAAATATAGCACATATCATATGATATAGCGTGGCTGTGGAATGGAGAGCTTCTGTGAGACCAGTCCAAGCGTTCAAAATGATAGTGACTTACAGAACATTATTTTAAGTTATGAGCTGTGAAAAAAATTGAATAAAATTTGAAATAATTCACATATATATTTTAAAGATACTATAGATACTGCAGATTACATAAGTGGCTTTGCTCAGAATTCAAAATGAAATTGACTTTTCTTCATTTTTCTAACTGTGAAAGTCATTTTGGATTTGGAATAAACCCTAAAAGCATGTTATCCATGTCTTACCTGATCGTCCTCTGCCTGTCCCCTGTCTTCGGGCTCCTCTTGGCCCCAGTCCTGTGTCCCGTGTGTCCCTTGTGTCTCCATGTGCTGTGTGTGTGCTGGGGACATGTCCTCCTCTGCCGTGTCCCCATGCTGCCTGTACACCTACCAAATAAAACACGTGCACGTTTAGAGATTATATTCACAACACCGTAGAGTCCCTATAGAGTCCCTGAGCCGAGGACAGGTCCGAGTTCTCAGGTGGACTTTGCTGTGTAGTTGCAGATTTGTTGACCTGGTTTATGGTTCATTTCTCTGTCCTTAGATGAAACAAAAACAGGCACAAACTTCAACGTTGTCTTTGTCCCAAACAAATAATGAGAAGTTTCAACATTTGTGGATCATAAGTTTGGACATTTCTTTTCAAAACAGAGAATCGGAGTTGGACAGGCCCACGTCCTCCATCTGAAATCATGACATCAAATTCTAGAGCGTGAACGTGACCTCGATGCATAATGTTCCAGGTGCACACTCGACATGGCTGTACGCAGTGTAATCCTATATTAGTTCTTAGTTTGCTTAAACCTTGTTAAATGAGGTGCGAGTTACGATACCAAACAAACGCTTTAGATGCCTCATTAAAAACATGTTTAGTTCATGTCTGTCGTCAAGGTTCTGAACTCTCACGGACTGGTTTGGTCATCCAGGAAGAGCTTTTCAGGTGTGTTCACACTTGTACTTGTTCGGTCCTACTTTGAGTCCACTTTAATCCTGATGTAGACCTGGTTTGGTCCTGTTTTAGTTCTGGTTCTGGACAGGATTTAGGCTGTAGTTGACCAAAAAGGGGGGCATGGCAAAAGCTCCTCCTACATTGTCCATTTTATTGTTGACTCACATAATTCCTTAATACCTAATTTCTCCTTTATCTCTCTATTTATCTGTATATCCAGGTCATAATAAAGAAACTGCTATTATTTTGTGACAATGAATTTGCTAAAAATCTAATATAACAACAACAGGCTGAGGTTTTGTTTTGTGAATGGCTCAGCTGCAGACGGGTAAGACTGAAATGCTCCAGACAGAAGTGAAACAAAGTCCACAGAGCACCGAGTTCACCAGGTCCCCTCGGGAGCTGCAGGTCACACCAGGGGCCTCTACTGGAACAGCCTAGTGCCCGGCGTGTACAGACACTCGCACACAGACGCACACAGACGCACACAGACGCACACAATACGCGCTCCTACAGTTTTAAGTGCCGTATACACATGTCGGCCATAGTGTTGCTGCAGCTGCTGCCCAGAGACAGACACTCAGAATATCTGCCCTCAGCGTGACCTGACAGGCTCACAATACAACACAGACTGATACTTTTACTAGTACTCCTACTCGAAGTACTCTTTGTACCCCACACCCACACGTATACATGTAACGCGTACAGGGCTCTGTGTATGTGTGAGGACATGTACATAGGGCAGGTGCACATACTCAGACCCAC
Organism: Taenioides sp. WSHXM2023; assembly: GCA_029959045.1. Lineage (NCBI taxonomy): Eukaryota > Metazoa > Chordata > Actinopteri > Gobiiformes > Gobiidae > Taenioides > Taenioides sp. WSHXM2023. The sequence continues at coordinate 27,704,959 of CM057101.1, read as the reverse complement.
TGACACTCACACAAGCATGTAGGGCGTCTAAAAAAAGGACAGACTTGTCGAGAATACTTTTACAACAGCAGACAAAGAAGGTGAACTCGAGACCCCTGCTGCCCCCGATGGACCCACGTGACCTCGTCTCCATGGAAACGGTGTGTATATAGACCATATATGCGTTTAAACGGCCCATATTTTCTGATCTATGCAATAATGTTGTTTCCTCATCGTGTGAATTAAACAAAACAGAACTCCGGGGATGTTTTTGATGAGGTAACAGTATTCTAACTAGGCTCAAAGATCAGAATAGTCAAGTTTGCATAATACAGGACCTTTAACAGTTACTACAGAGTGTACACACATACGGATTATTATTATGTATCTGTATCCTGATACTGTGAATACTGAAATACTGAAATATTACATAAATAGGACAAAATACTGTAATACATTTCTTGATCTATCGTATGTGCAATAATGACAAAAATGAATATCTCAGTGTTATTATTATTATTATTTTATGATCTCGGATGATATTTCTAAATGATATCAGGACGGTGCTAAAATGGGCTGTAAATGTCTTTGAGGATCAAGTATCAAAACTTGAATGGAGCATAAAAGTAACCACAAAAGGGCAGAAATGTCACTTTAGACTCTTGTTTGGCAGATTTAAACTATTCAAAATGAACCCAAAAAGAGACACAAACGTCTTCATTATTTAGCAAACCTCCAAAACAACAACAACAACGTTTAGACATTGGTATTCATTATGTACGTACTGTAGTCAAAGTCATTCATAAAATTCTGTGTTTGCAAGCACACTGGAACAGTTCAAATTAGGCTAAAACTATAGCTCCAATCTATAAAGTTATGGCACATCCTAGTGTAGGCATCAGGACGTCTGAGGAGCTTCTAAGAAAACACAAACATGAATATACGGGATTAGTAAATGTACAGTAAATGAAACAAACATCCAGGTATGTTTTTGATGAGGAAACTGCTGTATTAGTCTGTAAGCTGCATCATTTTAAGTATATAGGCCAGTCTTGTATAGGACTATTATGATTGGCCAAAAAACAAAACAAAAATGCAGCATAATACAGGATTTTTGGTGATGTGTTGCCTTTATTTCTTGGGAGATAACCCCCAGACCCCCAAACACATCTAGCGAACATTTTATGGCTCTTTCTTAAGTAAAACAAAAGTACAGGTTTGTTTTTGATGAGGAAACAACATCGTAGCATCGTTACCAACCCAAGAATACAGCATAACATGGACCTTTACCATAATACTAACATAACAGGAGCCCATGTGAAGTAACCCAGCCTCGTCAACAGAACGAGTCGACCCTGACAAGCTGAGAGAAAGTATTTTGTTGACAAATTTGTTGCCTCATGTTTGGAGATGAGCAGAAGAGGTAAACAGGAGGGTTGGGAAAGCTCCAGTTGACCGTGTGCCAGCAGCAGGACACTGGTCAGGTTTCAAAACACCAAAGCACCAAATGGATTTCAGTCACTTCAAACCCCTGTCCCGACGTAGCACTCACGAAGTACGCGCTGGTATGGAGAATATATGGAAGGATCACATCAACAGATACATCTAGAGTCATATCAGGAGGTGCTTTTAACTTGCTGGTGGGTCTGGCAACGGCTTCAGTCCAAGGAGATGTTATTGCTTTGCCTGCAATATTCCACAGTATAACATTAAAAGCAGGTGACATCACTAGGCTAAGTTACGTGTCAGATCTGTGGAGAGGCGACCCCGCTCACAGTAAGGCACCAGCAAATGAGTTTAGAGGTTCAGTGTGATTCTGTTATCCCTATTTTTGGGGGAAAACTTTTTTATTTCAAAATCAAGCCTAAGTTTTACCAAGGTGTTTTCTGTTATAAAAAAAAAAACACCTGTACTTGAATAAATCATGGATAGATACGTTTCATAATACCATACTGTGGAACATTCTAGACTAGGCAAAAACAAACAACTTGACCCACCCCCCACCAGAAGCCTCATAGTGCACTTTAAGAGTGTCACTGTGTCTGATGTACGAGTCGAGTACATTAAATCAGTCGTGTACTAGTACACGGTGTATCATCAGAAGTACCTGTCCCCTGAAGGGCCCCTCTTACTGAGGAGGACACACTGTTCTGAGCAGGAGGGTGACTGCTGCTGCTGCTGCTGCTGCTGCTGCTGCTGCATACAGGACCGCTCTGCTACGGCGCATTCACACATACACAACACCAAGATTACAGGCCGCCACACACTACGGGAAAAGCGCACGCCACAGACACCACAGAGACACTGCTGCTTAAATGACCCATTTGAGCTTTAACACGCTACACATTGGGTGTTTTCCTTATTTGTCTTATATACAAGCCTATTGTACTTGTTGCTATGTGCATATGTTATGTTTTTGTCGTCATGTTTATTGTCATGTCTATAAGATGTTAAACATTCACTGTGGGCTGATGGAGCGCTGCAATTTCAAATCCTGTGTGTGCAACCTGTACATATGGTTTTTGACAATAAAGCTGACTTTGAACTTTGAGAATCTTATGGGACTTAAAATCTCAAATCACAAAGACTGCAGCAGGATATGACTGAGCACCACAGGATATAAAGTTGTGAGCCCGATCGCGTCAACTGTTTTCTGTCTACAGTAAAACCAGTCGCTTTGAGACTCTTGAGTGTTCAAAAGATCAGAGCTGCACTTTGTTTAGATACAAGTCAAAACTGTGTTGTTATCATTAGTGAAATGTGGTGCAAAACTTCAGATACAGGATTTTTAAAGCATAAAAGATAAAGTCCACAGGAAGTAGAGTCACTGTCGCTAATCTGCAGCTTCACCTCGATCCGTTGCTGTGGCTGTAACAGACACACGTGAGGAACGACTCTGGACTTTTTACTTTTAAAGAACGCCTCAAACTGTATTCACAGCGCGGGTTTGTGGACTGGGGTCATTATTTGTAGAGGACAAATTCTATGGATAATGTGGATGAGACGCTGCAGTTTAAATTTACCATTTTAGAAGAGGTGAGGAATAAATTCTTTATTTTCGCTATATCCCAAGTTTGTATCTTGCGTCTCTGTGTCCGTCCTCCTCTGCTCCTGACGCTCTGTTTTATTGGCTTTTACCGTAGCGTTGCTGATGTTTGGTGGTTACAATCTGACACTGACACCACACACACGAGGAGCGCAGCATCTTCAAAATCGCACACAAAGACACAAAGTCGGGTCACACCTCCCTGGACTCTGGGAGAAGAAATCGCAGCCAAAATCAGGTAAGTTCTCCTGTAGTGTGTGGCGGCCTTAGGACAAAACTGAGACTAAAGCTGAAACTTAACTTGGACTAGACCAGGACCAAACCAGGTCTGCATCAGGACTAAAAATGGTGTCAAATACGTCTGAAAACACTCAGGTATAATCTTGATACAGCTTGCTCTATATAGGTTAGACGACTTCTTATCAAATGTTGCACAATCTAATTTAGTTTAGCAAAGATTTCCAATTAACATTTGTGGTTTAGTTTCCTTCTGTGTTTTTAAAGATTGGGTATTTGGGTGCATCCCGCTACTGAAACTACTTTGTCAAGTTGCAGTTTCGTATCATGTTTTTGTATATTTATGGAGGATTGTCGTAACCGTACGGAGGGTTCAAATAGGGTCCGGGAGAGATCACTAGATTACCCAACCATGCATGGATGGCTCTAAAACCTCTTCAGGCATGTGTTTTTGATGAGGGAACAACGTTAGGACATGGAAGAACAAAAAGCCAACAAAAAGCTCCAAAAGTTCTGCATCGTACCTCCTCTTAAAGTGACTGAGAACTTCATTAACACCTGCTTGTCATAAAACAGCTACGGTTTGCATTCGTGTTCTAGAATTTCATGACGCCATCGTTTTAGACGAAGGGCAGGGACCTATAAACGAATGTAACCAAATGTTGAACCTTCTCGTCGTTTGTTTGGGCTCCACACACTTGTCACGTTAATCTTATGTCTTAAAGTCCTTTCAGCTGACAACAATCACGTCTTTGGGGTTTGGCGCCTGTTTCTGAAGCCCACTGTGAGAAAAATAATTCAACCTTAGTTCATTTGCACGAACAAAAGCGTTTTTTGTTTCATGTGGATTTGCCCAGTAATTACAGAGATAAGAATCATAAACAGAATTGCAGGTTTGTTGCAGATCTGGTTTATGCTTCATATCTGTAATTACCGGGCCTCATGAAACCCAAAAACTGACACAAAGTTCAGCGTTTTCTCCTTCAGCACAAATAAGCAAAAGTGAAATGGTTTTATTACGCTGTGTTACATCATAAAGGTGCGGCAGTTGTCGGTTAAAAGGCTAAGTTAAGATTAACATGGCGATTTCATGAACCCAATAAAAGATAAGGTTTTAGCGTTGTCACAAGGCTAAAATTTCAAACTCCATTTCGATACTATGAAATCGACTCAAAACTCAGTACCGATTCCAATATTGCAATGATAATAAAATACGTTTTTCAGACAATAGAATGTGATTTTCAGCATTAAATGTTAGCTCTTTCTTTTCTATTTTCATTTGGTTTTATATCTGTGTGATTCCTCAGTGGTCCTGTAGGTTCCATAGTGGTCTAAACCAGGTCTAAACCAGGTCTAAACCAGGTCCATGGGTGTATTCTAGTCTATGTGCTCTTATACTTGTTCTGATACAGCTCAAAATCATTTTAAAATATTCAGGAAAGGCTCATTTCTGTCCTGTGAATGAGACTTTTTAGTACCGATACTTTTTAGTATCATTAGTATATCATTTTTCAATACCCTACGACCTACAGTTTACAGTCTATGTATATTCTATTCTTTCTTTGTTGGACTTTCCGTTGCCCTAGCAGGACTCTGAACCTGCCCTCCCTTCCTCTCCCTCTCTCTCTGTGTCTGTAAATCTTTGTTTTGTTGACGTCGGTCTCCAGGAGATGTTTGGGCGTGTGCGTTTCAGAGGAGGAGGAGCATTTGTGAGCTGGTTCCACGTTTTTTCTTCTGCTCGGGTCTGTGCTGTGGCACCATGACTCAGCACTGCCTCTATGTAAAGTCCAAAACTGGTAGAAGGTTCATACGAAAGGCTGTCAATCTGAAGGGAGAATGGGATGTTTGCAGTCGAATATTAAAAAAGGTGCACTGTGGAACTTTTCTGGCGGAAGGTCTGACACTTTTGTTTTGTTTGTCTCCATAAAATTGTATCTCCATGGAGACGAGCACAAACCAGGTCAACTTTTTGTGTTTTTTTTCTTCTTCTTCACAATAAAAGCAAGTGTAATTAAATAAGTAAAAGATAGAAATGTTTAATGCCATACCGTGGAAAGCAATAACATCTCCATGGAAACATTTATTTCACAGTTATTTATTCGCATGTCCAGTACAGATAAACTGTTTGAGCAGCTCTTGAGGTCAAAATAAGTCTGCTGTGTACTGTCTGCATCGAATTATTAAGTGTTTTATTGTCCGATAATCAGGAAGTGCAGAGTTAGCATGCTAGTGGTTGCTGTTAGCTTTACCCTGACAGTAAAACTCTCTGGTCTAATCTGGTAACAATGAATTAGTTCTGTTTTTCATGGTTTTAAGACGGTAAAAATCAGGTTTAGTGTTTGTTGTGTTTAGTTCCTGTGTAAATGTACCAGAATGTCAGATTTTAATGCTTTATATTTGTTTTTATAAAGAAACAAATGACTTTAGTTATTTGTTTAGCGACTTCTAAGAGACCGTTTGAACCAGTCTGGTGTGCACTGTCACAATCTCTAGTCTAGGGATTAGTTTAGACGCCCAACAAACTCTGACTCATGTTTCCTACATCAGTGTCTGAGGTGAGGACAGAGGCAGGGAAATAAGGCTAATAATAGTAGCTGCAAACTTGAAGACATTTAGTAGTGACTGATGATAGGGGTGATGCAGTGGAGATTCTCAATGAACACAACAGAGATAATGAAATAACGAAATAACGTTCAAACCGCAGCATCAGGAGTGTTGACGTCGAAGAAACTGAAACTGAACTTTCAGGTTTTTGTCCTCGCGAGACAAGAGTCCAGCAGGTCATTTGGCACAATTTAGATGCCTCCCTAAAATATCAAGAATGTACTGTCAACACCATAGAGCGATGAATCCACTAAACAACTAAAGGCCTCCTGATCTCGGTACTACGTGTTCTTGATCTATATTCAGAGGAAAGTGAAGACCAAACATGTTATGGAGCCAGCTCTGTTCTAAAGAGAGTCGTACCCGTGTGTGGATGTCCTCGGGCTCCTCCCACTCCTGCTCTCTGCGTTCCTCTCCAGACTCAGTCCACTCCCGGTCTCTGGTCTCTGGCTCTGGCAGGATGAGCCTGTTGGGGGCAGTGTGGTGCAGCATCACCGGTAGAGGAGTGGGGTCCTGTTGTACCAGCCATGTCTCCAGCTCTGCCTGAGGAACCTGGCACACAAGCGAATATGAATACATTATTCAAACTAATTATGGGCGCTGCACCTGATTTTTACCTTCTTAAAAACGTGAAAAACAGAACTAGTTCATTTTAAACAGTTTGTAGTGATCCAAAGTTCTTCCTCACTTACCTTATGCATTCTGAGCATCCTGATTATGCATTGTAATGAGTTTATAAGCACTTTTTATAACTTTGAGACCACCGAGTTCACTGTTACACCATTACCAGGATCATGGGACATAAAACACTAGATTTTAGAAGTTTTGTTCCATTTATGTGATAATTTTCATCAATATTTGTTCAAAATTGTATCTAGTATGGATGCACCAACCCGGCTTTTTCTATTCCGATACCATTTCGATACTATAGCCTTAACTGTCTGTTCATACAAGATATCAACTGAGACTGAAACTCCACTGAAAAAAGCACTGATGTCGTTTAAACTAAAGACTAAACTGATCATGTAGCTATTATTCGATTATTTTTCAGTATCTGCGCTGATATCTGATCCCAGTATCGGTACGTCTAGTTTCAATACCAGTTTTAGTAACACTGAGTATCTGGGCCTGGACCTGAGGCTCCTCACCTGCAGCCTGTCCAGCGAGCGCACCCACCCCAGCAGACGCCTGGAGGTGAAGAAGGCGTCCAGGTCTGGGTGTTTGGGGTGCAGCTCGGCCCCGCCCTCCAGCGCGTTCCTCAGGTTGTGGAGGTGTGTGGGCGTCAGGGCGGAGGTGGGCCCCAGGAGCAGGCTCTCAGACCAAGGCAAGGGCCCCGGATCCAGCCCCACGTCCACCCTCACCCCGCACAGGCTGAGCAGGAGCGCCGCCTGGATCAGACCCTCCAGCAGGTGCTTCTTCTGGGACTGCATGCTCCACTCACACCGGAGCAAAGACGCGGATGTGGTCGTCTGATATGAAAGATTTAAGGTCTTCTCTTTGCCCCTGTATAGAAATAAACAAATTACATCACAGATATTTTAATCTATTTTGTTTATTCATATACTAATCGACACTAAAACTAGTATCGATTATCATTTGCGCAGGTATGGATTCTTTCAGCGTTAAACTGGCAACCCAAATGAGACTCATGTGAGGCTCATTCTGCTTTCTGATTGGATAATTATCTTCAACGAAAACACCAAATTACAACAGAAACATCTTGTCCATCATGTGCAGTGTTTGTCATCAGTAAAAGCTGCATTTGATTTGAGTAGAAGTAGTAGGTTGAGTAGAAGTTTTCCCAAATACTTTTATCCATACTGTTTGGACTTTGTACTTGAGTAATATTATTCTGAAGCAACGGTATTTGTTTGTTTGTTTGGTTGTTTTTTTTGGCTACTCTTACCCATCTCTGTTAGGGATTCTAGATGTCCTATACTATATTTGAACAGGCAGGAGGAAAAACAGTATAATCTACAAAATATTATAGTGTTATCTATGACAATATAGTTTATTACTTATTTTTCCATTTTATTTTGACTTGTACATATACATTTATTTTTATAATTATGTCTCTTGCTATCTTTTCCATCTATTTTTGTTACTCTCTGTTATTATATTATATTGTAATGAGTGAGCAACTGTGTCCAAATAATTTCCCTTGTGGATCAATAAAGTTTGTCCAAGTCTAAGTCTAAAAGTAGCTCTTAAGGTGTCAGAGAACTATCTAGAAGGACTGTGTATTTATTTACTGTATTTATCTCAATGGGCGGGTGTCACCTGCCCCTGCTACTGTTTAACCGCCTCTGATTCATAACCACCACATGATGCAACTCCGCCGTGAGCCTGGGAACCCCCTGTCCCCACCCCCCAAGCCCATCTAAAGCTCCGCCCACTCCTCTCTAAAGCCCCGCCCACGTCCCCGCGCTGCCCAATCAGCTGCCGCTACAGCAACATGCAACAGGAATGAAAGAGCAGCACAGTCAGATAGAAACTAGACCAAGAACTTTGGTATCGGGTTAGTCCTGGGTTAGTGTTTTTTTTAACAACTTCCTTGTATTGGTTCCAAGTTCAGTTTTGACTTTGATTACCTGGTTTAAGATTTGATTAGTTTGAAAAAGTGAAAAGCGCAAGGCCACTCCTACTTTGGTACTTTTAGGCTTTTTATGTTTTGAGTGACAGTGGTGTAGTGGGTTGGATATTTGACCACTAACCAAACGGTGCCTGCCATACATACTCTGATCTAGAAATATATATACATGGGCGTAGTTGTGTGTTGTTGATGCTAGGTCATTTTTTTAATTTATTTTTATTTTTTTTAACAATACAAATTTTTGCAGATATAAACCTACATATACAAAAATGACTGCTGTATAGTAAAGTTGCCAAAAAACTTACGAAAAATAATCAAATGTGTTGTACAGCTACCTCTTATATCTCTATCAATATTGTTTTCAATACAATCCGCAGTTGTTGCTTCCGAAATGTGTCTAAAATGATTTCATTATGATTTTACGTCACATTTAATTGAAGATATTATTAGTTAAACCCCCTTTCTCTTTCACATTCACAACTGCACTGTACCAACAGAACTCCATGCAGTTTGTGTCTATTTTTGGCAGCCGTATTGTGACTGTGCGACTTGTGTGATAATGTGATCCAGTATGACAGGTTCAACATTCATTACATAACACAGAATTAGACCAAAATGTGCAGATAAATCAAGTCCGCGCCACAAAATGCTTTTACAGTACGTTGGTCAATGTGTCACTTATATCTGTAAACATATGGGTCATCGAGTTACACTTGAAAACTCCAGAGCGAAAATATAAAGTGTAAAAGCAAAATACTTTCAATTTTATATAAAGAACTGCTCAAATGTGAGATTGTAAGAAATATAACACAATGTACCTTAATATAGTTTAATTCCTGTTATATTAAAAGTAATTTAAAATGTAACTTTAAGCTGTATTGGCTAATTAGCACAAGTTACCCAAGTTGTTATGATGTAATAAATAAGTTTTGTGTTACGTGAAGTGGATATTACACTGATTAGTATAAAGTAGTTTGCTTAAAGTGACAATATTCAACTTTCTGGAAGTGGAAAGTCCTCTGCATGATTCCATGGAAATAGAAAGTGAAAACTCAGGACCTTTCTCCATAGATGCATACGTTTTATGCCATACTGTGGAAGATTATAGCCAGAGGAATAACATTTCCATAGAAACAAGCAGGGGGAGGTCAGGTCTGTGGAAATGCAAGCCCGTTTACAGTAAGGACACATGTTTAAACACAACCAAAAAATAATGCTTTTTTTTTTTTTTTTTTGCTTTAATTTACTTTTTATTTTTATGGATTTTATTATTTCATGAGTAATAGTTTACATTTTTTTTATAAGTATGTAGTTACTGTCAATACCTGATTAATTTAACACAATTTCAGATCATGTTAACCACATTTTAATAGCTGAGATTATATTAATACGTATTATTTCTACTCAATTGAAATCACGATTCTTTGTTTAGTTCCTATATCAAACCTCTTAAATGTTGTAATCTCAAAGCACATGTTTAGCACAGCAATAATAATAAAACTTTAAAACACACTTTTATGAAACATATATAGAAATAATTTTGAATTCTAATCAAACTTACCTCAAAAAGTCGCTGAAGTGACGTTAGACCGCGTTCATACGTCCCTTTGTGTACTTTTATGAGGACAAAAGCTGTTGTTGTGTCGTAACTTTCTGTTTGTGGTCTGAGCTCGAGTTTAGCGCTGGAGCTTTTATAGCGCTACCGCCTCGTGACGTCACGTGGCCACGCCCCCCGGACGTAAAGTGGGTCAGTAGTCAGCGGGACGACGTCATTACGCAACAGCGAGAAAGAAGAGGACAGCGGGGAACGTACTGCGTGGCGAAAAGTTTTGTTTGTTTCGTAGTTATTTAAGTTTTTTTTCTAATATAATTGTAATTCGCTAAGTAGTTTTCAGACTGCAATACTTTTACTCTTACTTAAGTAATATATTGTACAATGTAACAGTACTTGAGTAATAAAATGTACAATGTGATAGTACTCTACTTGAGTAATAAAATGTAGTGTAACAGTACTCTTACTTGAGTAATATATAGCACAGTGTGACAGTATCTGAGTAATATACTTACAGTGTAACAGTACTCTTGAGTAATATGTTGTTTTTATTGTTTTTAATTATGTTCTATAGCACTTTGTTCAGCCTGTTATAAATAAAGATGCAGTTGCCGTTGTGAAGAGTAACAGTACTCTTACTTGAGTAATATATTGTACAGTGTGACAGTATCTGAGTAATATACTTACAGTGTAACAGTACTCTTGAGTAATACGTTGTTTTTATTGTTTTTGGTCATTGTTATTGGTCAGCCTGTGTTGTTTTTAAAGTAAATCAATATAAATAAATATAAAATAAAATAATAAATATAAATAATAATAATAATAATAATAAATAAACATGCAGTTGTAGTTGTGAAGAGTAACAGTACTCTTACTTGAGTAATTTATTGTAACTAAAATTGTTATTAGGCTGTTTCATGGTTTTGACCTTTGTGATTTTCCATTGATTACATTTAATCAGCCTGTAAAATCTGCCCTTTGTGATAAGGACATACAATAATGTGTGTTTTGTTTTTTTGTTTTTCTTAATGGTTAAATTATACATTAGATTTTATCTTAATCTGATTATGTGTATATGTAGTCAGTCTCATTAAATAAATCCAGTGAGAGGCAAATCACCACTTCCATTACAAAGTGCTCAGACATGTTAGTCCAAGGTTTGAACTGTTCGTTGTTTTTGTTGTAATTACAATCATAACATTTGTACCATTTTTGTCACTTTGGTATCTTTTTAGAGGCTATTACATAAAGCCTACGTTCACTTTCACAATCTATAGGTTACTTAATCCCACATACCCTTATTCTATAAATAAAATCAGTGCAAAAATGGTTCTGAACAAGTAAACAAACAGAAGAGCTCCCCCTACTGTTCAGACCCACACAAAACACTACAGACATATTTTCCTACTGGTTATGGCGTCATGAACTTTTATTATTCATGAAAATACCAAATACATGTTTCTGGAAAATTTGGAAAAGACTTAACAAATAAAACTAAATAAAAACACCAAGGCAAAAAGTCAAGGCAAAATGTGGCAATTATGAGTACTCGGGTACATTTACTTTCGAAACTTTTTAAAGGCATTTCAGAGGACTTCTTGTTTATCGCCATACTTTTACTCCTACTTGAGTCATATTTTTATGGAAGTAACTACTCTTTCTTGAGTAAAAATTGTGCTGTCCAACTGTGAGAAAGCTGCAAGTGACAAAAACTTTAAGCGACAATATGAAATGATTGGAATATTTTGTTTCTTGCAGTGCTCCTAGTTTAGTCTCATTTTTGTTGCTTTTTAAGTTAGTCTTACTTGAGTAGTTTTCCCAAATAGTTTTACTTGAGTAATTTCTTGGACTACTACTTTACTTCAACTTGAGTAAAATTATTTTGAAGTAACATTACTCGTACTTACTTTACCTACTTCTGAATATTATGCACAAAAAGGGTAAAAGTAACATTTGTTGAACTGACGTTTCTTAATATAACATTTTCACAAAAGCTTTTAAAGTTTTTACGACATTTTAAGCACAAAAAAATAAGAATTCTTCAAGATTGTCTTCATATTTCATGTTCAAAGTCCAGCTTGTGTAGTTTTCATATCTCAGTTTCACAACACAAAGTGAAAATCCATATTTACATATTGTTATCTTCCAGATGTTTGTAGTGGTCTCAGTTAAATACACATAACAAAATATATTAACATGAAGTACAATATATTTGAAATGAACTTCAGGCTGTGGGGCAGGAAAGCTAACCACTCTGCCACTTAACCACCAATTTAACCAGTTGGTGATTCAGCGTACCACAGAGAACAAACAATGATCATGTTTTTGTTTTGTATTTTGTATTTTGAAGACATTTTGTCAGTTTGTCCCATTGACATTTTTCAGCACAAAATAGTAAAAAGTCCATAGGCAGCAGTGGTTGAATAATAAAAAAAAAAAACAAATCTTCAAAATACCTTCCTTCGTTTGGAGTAAAAACAACACAAATTTCTTCAAACATACAAATGAAATAAAGGACATAAAGAACATAAAGAACACAGATACTTATTGGTCTCTAGGTTTCGCGTTGTAAATCGTCTCAAAAATATGGCAATAGTGCAAATGTGTAGAAGTTAAAGGAGATTTGGCCTTTGCATTGACGTGTATAAAGAAAAAAATATTTCGGCAAATGGGTTTCACTTCACACAGAACACTTTGAGGTGCGGTTTTTAAAAACACAGAGGAGCACTTCCTGGTTGCTTATGTTGACAGTTAAACATGTGTAAATGAAACACTACTTCAGATGTGTTTTTGAGGTACATTTAGGACAAAACGTCTCCTTTAATTTGACCTTTTGGATTGTTTTGGGGCTGTGGTTCAAATTTATAAAGTCAGCGCCTCCTTGTGGACTAACGAGAAATGTCCATCAACGATTATGTCTGTAAATTGGATCATGGATTTTAAATTATAGCTCAGTCAAAGTTGCAGTAAATTTTCTCCAAGATTTTAAAGTTACAGGCAGTGGTTCTCAGCGGCTGGAGCTCCAGGACACATTTTTTAGCTTTAATGACAAACCACAACTCAGATAAGCAGAAAAATCTCAGTTTAAAACTTTGTCACTGTAAAATAATTTAGCATCAAATCCTAATGTCCATCACCATATCTAAAGACTTGTATTTAGAGCTGCAACTAACATTTACTTCAGTCATTTTGTCTTTTTGGATGAATTGACAAGCCAAACAATTTATGATTGTGATTGAATTGAATTATGATTGAATTTATGAATTTTTAATCTAATTTTATCAGTTAAAGCTAAAATATACCATATAGAGTTTTTGTTCAAAATAAATATATATATTCTTCATTTTGGTGCAATAAAACTGTTTCCGTAGCAAAGGCAGTGTTAAAGTTTGTTTATGGTCCAGATAATAGAATAATCGTTATTCAAATAATCAACAATTATTTTAGTCATCACAATTCTTCTGGGTAATTATTTCAGTCCTACTTGTATTGGGCCAAAGCTGTGGGCCAAACCCGTGTATGAGCTTTCAACTTCAGGCCTGAGACCTTCTGGAAATGTTCCCACAGCCCACCAGCTGAGGACCACTGAGTGCCCCGTGTGCTTCTGTGACGTATTGACCAGACAGTGTTTACTTGTTTCTGATGGTTGGTTCTAGGAGGATCTAACCCACCCTTAGACCTGATCTAGGACCCAGCCTCCTGCTCCTGGCCCAGAGCCTCCAGCAGCAGGCCCATGGGAGTCCTCTTCAGACCGATGCTCTCCAGCTTGTTCTCCAGCTTGTTCTTCAGGCTCCTCAGACGAACTGAGGCGTGCACCAGGGTCACTGAGGAGGACAACACAGAAGAACTTTATTTAATGTTCTAAAATGTGTGTTACTGTATACAGATGTATTACCATTAAGAAAATGTGGAAATAAAATGTGTTTGTGGCATTATATTGGCATTGACATTAACATTAAAGGTGCACCATGTCACTTTTCTGCTTGCCTGCAATGTTCCACAGTATAAATTAACACTAACATTGAACTTATTTATCAAGCATTATTTAATTCCAGGTGCTAACATCTTTTCGTTGCAGTATAGGTTTATATAATGTGTTCTTACGGAGAACGGGCGTGGCGATCCCAAACACAAACACTGCCACACTCCCCACCACGGCCAGCAGGAGGCAGCACAGCAGCAGGATGGCAAACACACAGACCGCCGGGTGGTTTCTACGGAATCGCCGCACGGGGGCCTGGTTCTCCGCGGCCCACACGAAGCCCAGGAAGGACAGGATGACCACTACTGCCCCCACGCACAACTGCAGTGGACGCAGGTACCTACAACAACACCGGGAAGTACAGCATCAGATAATACAGTAGTGTGTACAACGTGACAGATTTTTACTAACCCAAGTCAGACACTTAAAGCTTAAAGTCCTTTTGTGTAATTAGACTGGCCTGGCCCCTGTTATATTTGTGTATTCTCATATATCACCACTAGATGCTATCGACTTTACTGCTGTCTGACAGTGTGCAGCTTTGTCCTAACAGAAGAAGAGCACAGGTGAGGGGAGGGGCCAGGTGAGGGAAGGGGCCAGGTGAGGGGAGGGGCCAGGTGAGGGGAGGGGTCACGTGAGGGGAGGGGCCAGGGGAGGGGGAGGGGTCAGGTGAGGGGAGGGGCCAGGTGAGGGAAGGGGCCAGGTGAGGGGGAGGGGCCAGGTGAGGGGAGGGGCCAGATGAGGGGAGGGGTCACGTGAGGGGAGGGGCCAGGTGAGGGAAGGGGCCAGGTGAGGGGAGGGGCCAGGGGAGGGGAGCCAGGTGAGGGGAGGGGAACAGGTTTCACATCTGAGATCTACTGGTGAAAGAAAAAAAAAAATCTAATAAACTTACAGACGGTGGCTTTAAAGCTTAAAACATTCCTCTCAGCATGTGGTCATTTGGTGAGAAACCAAGCAGTGCTCCTTTGTGTTGTTAAAGTCACCAACTTCCAGCAGCTATTGTATTTAGCCACATTTAAACTGCTGCACTTCTCAGAGTATTTGTGCCCTCTACTGGCGACAGTGACACTTGTAGTGACACAAGTACGAGAGCACGGCTCCTGTGCTCCCACAGGTTTGTTTTGGAGACGGGGGAGTTTTGTGGCACCACATTATACAGAAATGTGCCGTTATACGACAAATAGTGTCGTCACTGTTACGACCAAGACGAGCCAGCGCAGATCAGCCATTTACAATGTGAGGTCATGTTTCCTTTAGAGGGTAAAGGTGACACAAAAAGATATACAGGCCACACTTCATCGTACTCAGACTCACCTTTGTGGTTATGTGATTTGGCCTTTTTAAAACAGAGTTTTTATTTTAAAACAGCAAAAACTTCATAACTGTATTATTGTGTGGCAGAAAAAAAAAACTCAGGCTTTCATTTAACAATTTCTTTACTGTGATATTGAGTGACTGTCAGGTTCTGGCTGCACTGAACAGTATATGTATTATTATAGTATTATTACAAACATATAATGTCACATTCTACCTACAGGCCTGTATAGGACTTTAAGTATCCCAGTGGATGTTTGACACTGAGGAGACGTGTCCCCTGTGAGATTTTGCAGCTCTTTTGTCCTTTCACATTCCAGTGTAACAGATCCTGGTTCTGGAGTGGTTCTATTGTGAGACAAGACAAGACCAAAGGAGGTCAGCAGCACAATACTGGGTTTGCCTCTCCAGAGACACACAAGAGAAGGGCCCAATTCTACCTGTTCATCTCCTATTAGCACCATCAATCAGGAACGTAACACTGGTGAAGGTCCTGTATGAAGCTCCACTCCAAGAAACTGTAGCTCAGACTGGTTTAAAGAAGACCTACTGTGCTTGTGTCGCTGTAGTTATAATCTACGACCCCTGTGGATCATTGTGTTATAATCTGCACATTTTATTCATCTAAATCGACTTAATAAAAGAAACAAGTCCTCTGATTTCCGTGTTAGAAAACCGCGGTGCCCAGTGGGAGCTGAGGTCTCCGTAAACGTCATCACAACAAAGAGTCGGCACCTGCTGTGAAGCTCAGAACCTCCAGAATTCCCTCCCTAAGCTGCAGAGGCCGCACTAGCAACAAGAATAAATCAGCATTATAATTGTTCTCAGTAAAAACTCTATTTGATTTGAACATGTTTATCTCATATCGGGGACATGCTTAGGTCAAGTTTACAGAAAATACAACCAGAATCTTACATATAGTTCCTTTAAAGCTTTAAAGGTGCACTACAAAACTTTTCTGGTTGTCTCCATGGAGATCTTATTATTACGCCTGAAATCTATTTTCACGGAGGCAAGCAGATGACGCCGACTGGCCAAGTTATAGATAAGATCTGTGGAGAGGTGACCACGCTCACAGTAAGAATACACGTTTTTTCACGGTATTTTTACTCCTGTAATCAAATACGTGTGGCATACTTAAGTTTAATGCAATACTATGGGAGATTCTAGGCAAAGCAACATCATCTCCATGGAAACTAGAATAAGCAAGCAGCAGAAAGGTTACACAGTACACCTTTAAACCTTTAAACTGCTCAACTTGTCCCACTTGAACTTGCGCGTGTCCTTCCATCCTTTCGCCTCACAGAAGGGAAGAGCCTGAGGATGTGCCCACGTCCACAGCACTCACCCCACGAGCAGCACGCAGGCCAGCGCGCACGCCAGGTAGTTGCTCTGGTAGTACAGCAGGTTGTTGATGACGCGGTTGTTCCAGCGGTCCAGGTCCCGCACGTTGGGAACCGCGAACCGAGCCGAGCTGAGAATGAAGTCCTCCAGAGTCCGCAGGGGTGGCGGCCGCACGCCTGCCATCTTTGCGCACGCACAGAACTCGCTTTCCTACAATGCACCGCGCCAGTAGAGGAGGGGGGGAGGGGGGACGGGGGCGTGGCCTTCAGCGGCGAGGAGGCGCGTGCACGGAAGTCAAGTTAGCGCTCACGAGACACTACGGGATTAACAATAACGTGTTCATTTAAGTGTTTCTTTGCAGTTCAAAAGCAAATAGAAACCCAAAACACTACAAGGCCTGTTTGGAATATAGGGTAACATGTTATTTATTATTTTATATATAAATATTCTATGGGCTAATTTACCTGGAATTACCCTAAATACAAGAAAGACCAAAAACACCGTAAGAACAGGCATTTTCTGTTTAAAGCCACTCTGTTACTGCACTGAAAAGCACAGAAAAACATGGGGGGAAAGTGGGCTTGCATCTTCACAAACCTGACTTTATTTAAGTGCCTTCTTCTGAAAGTGACATACTGTAGATTTAAAGATTTCAGTGCCCTATAATTTACACAGAACTAGGCTTGTCAAAAGTATTTCAAATCAGATGATCGATACTAAAACTAGTATCGAAACTAGATACTCATTTGAGCAGGTAAAAGTCCCATTCACAGGACAGAAATGAACCTTTCCAAAACAGTAAAGTGTATTTATCTTGTTGACATGTTTCGGCTGCTGCTGCTGCGTCTTCAGAACTGTCCCCGGTGACTGTATTGTCTTTAAAAAAAGAACCCAATAAGTTAAAGTACGTAAGAAGACAAAATGAACATCTCTGGCTTTCCTGAGTATCTTTAGAATGACCTGGACCTGTATCAGAACAAGTATAAGAGCAAATAGACTAGTGTACCTGGACCACTGAGGGATTACACAGACGTAACACCACATGGGAATATAAAGAAAATACTGCCATTTAATGCTGAAAATCACATTCTATTGTCTAAATGTGTTTTTTATTATCATTGTAGTATCAGAAATGGTACTGAGTATTGAGCATATTCCTTAGTCTTCAATGCTGTTACTGAGGATAACTACAGAGTGTGGCCTGTATCACAGTTATGAGCAGTGACTGTCTCTTCTAAACCGGTCCCCTCTTTGAAAACGCTTTTATTTAGAAGGACGTGTGCGGATGTCCCTCCCGTAACTTCACAGACACGTCGACGTCAGCGCGCCCCCAGCGGCTCCGGGGAGAAAAAAGCTCCGTGCTCTCCCTGTGACAGCTCAGAGCTGTCCACGTCAACACACCGAGCGGCCGCAGCCATGGACTCCACGTCTCCGGTGAGCTCTCCCGTGCACCGGCCTCGGAACAGCCGCGGCGCACGATGCCACACGCATTATTTGATAACACTGTCACTGTACGTGCTGGGCTCTTCACGCCTCGGCAGTTTTGACGGGAGTTGGTGTTAGCGCGGTGTTAATCCGCTTACTTTTACATTGGAGCCGATTCCGTGGGCAGCTGGTATGGGAAGACAGTGGCGATGGACAAACGTATCTCATTTAGTTCAGAAAAATAATGTTACTGCCAGTTTTACGCATTCGAGAACGTGCTGGCGATGTGTTTTTACGCACAGGCCCAAGCACAAACTGTTACGCGCGTAGCTTATGTCAAAGAACTACTTTTTACCCCCAAAACGCATTTGATATTCCACTTTACACTAGGAGCAGAGGAGTTAACTCGTTGACGATGCACTGGTTGGAGCCACAGCTGTTACCACGCACGCACGCAGGGCCACGCGCAACAGCACAGAAGAGCCAGTCCGAAAAGGCGAATCTGGAAAACTAACTCACGATTTGACCAAAGACACGGCCAGTGCTGACGCATTCGTTAGGATCTGGGCAGGTGCCAGTGCGTAAATGGTGCTTGGGTAAGTTTTACGTGGTCGCAATGGGCAACATATGGAAGCGTGGTTGACGTGTAGAGCGGAGTAGGTGCCACGTCCACCGTTCTCTGCCCGCTTGGTTGCATTGCGCGCAGTCTGCTCAGTTTTCGACTCCCGTGTTCTAACTATTCACAACTTACCCGCAGGCCTGTTATTGCCCACTTCTCATCATTGTGTTATTTTAGCATTGCATTTGGATAATACCGTAATTGTACGAATTTTGACAGCTGTGATTTACGACTTCACGAAAAAATGTGGAATGACAAAGCAGTAGCGAAAGTGGCAAAACACCGGAATGGTTTTAAGGGTGTTTGTGCGTGGAGCGAACGTTACAAAGTAAATATGTACTTAAGTATTTAGAGCAGGGGCGGTGCGCGAGAAAGACTAATGTGATGGTGCCACCGAGGGCAGAGTTTTTTCCTCCAGAATCCAAAGAGTTAAAGAGCAAAATGTGTAACTTACCCTGAATGTTCCACAGTATGGCATTAAACAGGTCTATCTCCGTGGAAACCAGCAGGCGACGGCTCCAGGTGAAGTTACAGGTCAGATGGGTGGAGAGGAGACCCCGCGCACAGTAAGAATGCATGGTTTTCAAGGTAGCTATAACACCTGACGTTTAAGATAGATTAGTTTAAAGCCAAACTGGGGAACATTCCAGGCAGAGTAATAAAAAGCTCCACGGAGACAAGCAGGTGGTGTACTCTCCTTCAAAAAAGTTACATAGTGCACCTTTATATTCGATATCTTTGTTTGTTTTTTAGCTTCTTTTTCAGATTTGATTAAACATAATATTTATTTTTGCTTGTCACTTTTATAATCTCAAATAATGTACGGAGAAAATATAGCGAACATATAGTTTTACAGAGAGAAAGCTTGGATTGGTTGTCTGGCGCCCTCTGCTGGTGACAGTTAAGAATGAAGCATTTCTAAAGTCAAATTAGCAGCATGTAACTTTTACGCAAACAGATAGAAGGAACTATTCAGATTAGGGCTGCCAAAAGTATCGAAACTTATCAGATACCAATCGTTACTGAAACTAGGATCGAAACGAGATCCTCATTTGAGCAGGTATCGATACTAAAGAAAGTCTCATTTTCAGCACAGAAATGAACCTTTCCTGAATAGTTTTAGAAAGATCTTGAGCTGCATCAGAACAAATATAAGACAGACAAAGAAACGCTATGATTTAATGTTGAAAATCACATTCTATTGTCTAAAGAAAGAGGGATTTTATTGTCATTGTGGTATCAGAATCGGTATTTTCTATTCCTTAGTATCGAAATCCAGTTTGAAATTTTAGTATTACGACAACACTAATTCAAATTTAAATAAAGAGAAGGAAAAAACTTGGAAATATTATACCAAAAGATCACAAAATGTACCTAATTTGTCCAACAGGGAGGTGTCACTTGGTCTAGAATTAGCTGTTAATACCGCTACAGTAATTGAGGCTGGTGTTGAATTCCACACTCCTTCATTCATTCCGTTGTGTCCTTGGGCAAGACATTTCACCTACTTTGCGTGCATGGGAGTTTTACTGTGAATACCTGGTTGGTGGTTGGGGGAGGAGGGGCGCAGAAGGTGCAAAACGGCTGCCAAGTCTTTGTCAATCCGCCCCAGGGCAACTGCAGAACTCGAGCAAGTGCAAACTGAACTGGTATGGTGAAAGTAATATATCAGTGATTTATTTTGAGTTCTTATTACGGAATATTTCTTAGTAAAGTGAACAGGACTTTACTGGGTCTGTCCGTCTTGACTACTTAAGTGTATTTATTCAGCTGGATGCACTGGAATCCGTTTAGCCAGCTAAGAAATAGACCTGATACTCCTCTTTTTTTAGACAATACAATGTGATTTTCAGCATTAAATCGTAGAACTTTCTTATCTATTCCCATGTGGTCTTATTTCTGTGTAATCCCTCAGTGGTCCAGGTCTAAACCAGGTCTAAACCAGGTCTAAACCAGGTCTAAACCAGGTCTAAACCAGGTCTAAACCAGGTCTAAACCAGGTCTAAACCAGGTCTAAACCAGGTCCATGGGCGTATACTAGTCTATGTGCTCTTAAACTTGTTCTGATCCACCTCAAGATCGTTCTTAAGTCTCATTTCTGTCCTGTGAATGGTTCTTTTTTAGTATCGATACCTGCTTAAATGAGTATCTAGTTTCAATATTAGTTTTAGTGTTGATTAGTATCCGATTTCCAATACTTTTAACAACCCTGGAGTGAGTTTTGAAAATGCGCAACCATTTTTAAACCATGTATACAGCATTTTTTCTGTCATAGTTTGAATTTATTTTGTTATGTATATTGCGGCTATTCCACAGTCCAAAAAAAACAGAATAACATTGGAAACTCAAGAATCTTGGCGCTAAAAAAAGTTATTCATTGCCGATTTGTTATGATTTGGTAAACGCAAAAATGTACGGCAACTCTTTCACCAGATACTGCACATAAATCGCCAGCCCGCACACACATTCTGCACAGACATGTAACATATTTTCCAACACTTTTGTTTGATTATGCATCTGCGCGTGTGTGTTTGTGTGTGTGCATGTGTGTTTGTGTGTGTGTGTTTGTGCGTTGGTAGAATTTGCATACAGTAGTGACTTGTGTAGTTGCAGTATGTGTACTTTAACAGGGCAAAAGAAATATTGTTTAGAATCGTGTTATCACAACGCTAAAATGTCAGACTTGATTTTGATAAAGAACTGACTCCATGTATCTGCTTTTTTTACTAGTTTAAAGTTAAAGAAACGCCTTTATTTTTATTTTCCAATTACATTTTTAAACTTCTATAATACTAATCACAATTTAGCTAATTCTAGTTGTTTCTTCCTAAAGATTCTGAGGTGGTGAAAGGTCCGGATTCTGGTTTCGGTCCTGGTCTAAGTTCTGTGATACACTCTGACTGTGGATCTAAGCAAGTCAGTGCATAACAGAACTTTGGCCCGGACTGGCCCTCGTCTCTAGTCTGGTTTCTGGTCTAGTCTCTGGTCTGGTCCCATATCTAGAGTCTGCACAGTCTGGTCGCAGGTCTGGTCTCTGGTTCTGGACTCAGGTTTCTGGTCTGGTCCCATATCTAGAGTCTGCATGGTCTGGTCGCAGGTCTGGTTCCTGGTCTGGATTCGTCTCTGGTCTGCACTCTGTATGGTCTGGTCTCTGGTCTGGTCTCAGGTCTGATCTCTGGTCTGGTCTCTGGTCTCTGGTCTGGTCTCTGGTCTGATCTCTGGTCTGGTCTCTGGTCTCTGGTCTGGTCTCTGGTCTGGTCTCTGGTCTCTGGTCTCTGGTCTGGTCTCTGGTCTCTGGTCTGGTCTGGTCTCTGGTCTGGTCTCTGGTCTGGTCTCTGGTCTCAGGTCTGGTCTCTGGTCTGGTCTGGTCTCAGGTCTGATCTCTGGTCTGATCTCTGGTCTGGTCTCTGGTCTCAGGTCTGGTCTCTGGTCTGGTCTCAGGTCTGGTCTCTGGTCTCTGGTCTCAGGTCTGGTCTCTGGTCTGGTCTGGTCTCTGGTCTCAGGTCTGATCTCTGGTCTGGTCTCTGGTCTGGTCTCTGGTCTGGTCTCTGGTCTGGTCTCTGGTCTCTGGTCTGGTCTCAGGTCTGGTCTCTGGTCTCTGGTCTCTGGTCTCAGGTCTGGTCTCTGGTCTGGTCTGGTCTCTGGTCTCTGGTCTCTGGTCTCTGGTCTCAGGTCTGATCTCTGGTCTGGTCTCTGGTCTGGTCTCTGGTCTCTGGTCTGGTCTCTGGTCTGGTCTCTGGTCTCTGGTCTCTGGTCTCTGGTCTCTGGTCTCAGGTCTGGTCTCTGGTCTGGTCTCTGGTCTGGTCTCTGGTCTGGTCTCTGGTCTGGTCTCTGGTCTCTGGTCTCTGGTCTCTGGTCTCTGGTCTCTGGTCTCTGGTCTCTGGTCTGGTCTGGTCTGGTCTCTGGTCTGGTCTCTGGTCTGGTCTCTGGTCTGGTCTCTGGTCTCTGGTCTGGTCTCAGGTCTGATCTCTGGTCTGGTCTCTGGTCTCTGGTCTGGTCTCAGGTCTGGTCTCTGGTCTCTGGTCTCAGGTCTGGTCTCTGGTCTGGTCTCTGGTCTGGTCTCTGGTCTGGTCTCTGGTCTGGTCTGGTCTCTGGTCTCGTCCTCTCCGTAGACCCTGGTCTAGTCCCCGCTCTGGACCCGCCTGAATGCTGAGTCACAGAGTGGATCCCGGTGAGATGGAGAGCCTGGTTTAGGTTTCAGAACCGGTCGGACTCGTTGGAGCTAAAGGGTGTGGGGGGCCCCCGGTGTGCGAGTGTCCTGGAGCCAGGGGCCCTTCACAGTTTGAGATATGAGAGGCTTTGGCAGTTACGGTGAATGTTTTTGCCGACAGCACGACACAAAAAGGCTGAAAATCTTTTGCAAGTTTCTGAAAGATCCACAGTGCAGCTCAGCGAAGCCAAGAGCCACAGTCTGTCCACCTTGAACACAATGAAACCTTTGAAAGCTCCGGCTCAGGTTCAGTTACGTCCAAGTGTAACTCGCCGTCACGATTTTAACCATGACTCTATTAAAGAACACATACTGTGCATCGTTGTGGCTTTTATTCTCTTTTTAACATGCTTTTGGTCACTTTGGGATCACTTTCTAACTTAAAATAATGTCTGCATTTGGAAAAAATACTTTATAAACCACACCTCCGTTTCCAATGAGGCATTTAGGTGCTGGAGCGCCCTCTGCTGTCAGCAACAGGAATAACAGGCAAAGGAAACGGCTAAAGTCCTTTTTCCACGTGAATGCTATGCTAATTTGATCACCGAATGTGATTTATGGACGTGAAAACTGCACAGGAGAAGCCCAGAGTTTTATTTGTGATGCAACTAAACAGCCAAAATACAACTGGAGCTTTTTTGAGGCCCAGGGAAAACCGTTTAGGATTAATGGATCAATGAAAGATCTTTACGTGATCTTTAAAAGAACTGTGTAGGATTTTGTGCCCTCAAACCGGCAGCTAATTGCTTAGTGGCCAGTCTGTGGTACTGCAGTTAAAACCTTAGACTTAGACAAACTTTATTGATCCACAAGGGAAATTATTTGGACACAGTCGCTCAAACATCACAATATAATATAATAACAGAGAGTAACAAAAATAGATGGTGTAGCAAAAAGAGCAAGAGACACGTGTCAAATGAGACAAAATTATAAAAATAAATGTATATGTACAAGTCAAAATAAAATAGAAAAATAAGTAATAAAATATAAAATAAACTATAAAATCACAGCTATAAACAAGAGACAAGAACGACAGGGCATAAGGTTATCTGTTACTTAAGATTAAGTTGTTGTACAGTTGTAGGGAGTATTATTTGTTACATAAGGGTAAGTTGTTGTACAGTTGTAGGGAGTATTATAGTATGAATGTAGTCCTGTCCCTCTATAGTCTGGTGCAGTCGGTGAGTTGTTGTAGGGAGTATTATCTGTCCCTCTATAGTCTGGTGCAATGGGTGAGTTGTTGTACAGTTGTAGGGAGTATTATCTGTCCCTCTATAGTCTGGTGCAGTGGGTGAGTTGTTGTAGGGAGTATTATCTGTCCCTCTATAGTCTGGTGCAGTGGGTGAGTTGTTGTAGGGAGTATTATCTGTCCCTCTATAGTCTGGTGCAGTGGGTGAGTTGTTGTACAGTTGTAGGGAGTATTATCTGTCCCTCTATAGTCTGGTGCAGTGGGTGAGTTGTTGTAGGGAGTATTGCAGGAACAGGAGTATCCATGATGGGTAAACCTGGAGAAAAACCTGACTCCACAACAGGTTTTTCTCACAATGTGGAAACAAACTGGTTGTGTTTGACGTGACAGTTTGGATTTTGTGATCATAAAAGTGTTTGTCCCTGAAGTACTCATGTAGTCTTCTAAATAACTATTATTATAAGTATAAGTATAAGTATAAGTATAAGTATAATAAGTACTATGAGGGGTAGTGAACATGGACGCTCCACACACACTGGACAGACTGGAGTAATATTAGACTAATGTCTAATATTACTCCAGTCTGCCCAGTGGGCCACATCACACTGACGCTGAACACAAACAGCATAGGTCGTGTTGTGTGTAAAGTGTAAAGTGTAAAGTGTGTCTGACCTGTGTGTGTGTGTTACAGGAACCCTCTCTGTACACTGTGAAGGCCGTCTTCATCCTGGACAACGACGGAACAAGACTCCTGTCCAAGGTACTGTCTGAGTACGGAGAGAATGAGGAGAGAGAGGGAGAGAATGAGGAGAGGGAGGGAGAGAGAGAGAGGTAGAGAATGAGGAGAGGGAGAGAATGAGGAGAGGGAGGGAGAGAGAGAGAGGTAGAGAATGAGGAGAGGGAGAGAATGAGGAGAGGGAGGGAGAGAGAGAGAGGTAGAGAATGAGGAGAGGGAGAGAATGAGGAGAGGGAGGGAGAGAGAGAGAGGTAGAGAATGAGGAGAGGGAGAGAATGAGGAGAGGGAGGGAGAGAGAGAGAGGTAGAGAATGAGGAGAGGGAGAGAATGAGGAGAGGGAGAGAGAGAGAGGTAGAGAATGAGGAGAGGGAGAGAATGAGGAGAGGGAGAGAATGAGGAGAGGGAGAGAATGAGGAGAGGGAGAGAATGAGGAGAGGGAGAGAATGAGGAGAGGTAGAGAATGAGGAGAGGTAGAGAATGAGGAGAGGGAGAGAATGAGGAGAGGTGAGGTAGAGAATGAGGAGAGGGAGGTAGAGAATGAGGAGAGGTAGAGAATGAGGAGAGGTAGAGAATGAGGAGAGGGAGACAATGAGGAGAGGGAGGGAGAGAGAGAGGTAGAGAATGAGGAGAGGTAGAGAATGAGGAGAGGTAGAGAATGAGGAGAGGGAGAGAATGAGGAGAGGTAGAGAATGAGGAGAGGGAGGGAGAAAGAGAGAGGTAGAGAATGAGGAGAGGTAGAGAATGAGGAGAGGGAGGGAGAGAGGTAGAGAATGAGGAGAGGGAGGGAGAGAGAGAGAGGTAGAGAATGAGGAGAGGTAGAGAATGAGGAGAGGTAGAGAATGAGGAGAGGGAGGTAGAGAATGAGGAGAGGTAGAGAATGAGGAGAGGGAGAGAATGAGGAGAGGGAGGTAGAGAATGAGGAGAGGTAGAGAATGAGGAGAGGTAGAGAATGAGGAGAGGTAGAGAATGAGGAGAGGTAGAGAATGAGGAGAGGGAGACAATGAGGAGAGGGAGGGAGAGAGAGAGGTAGAGAATGAGGAGAGGTAGAGAATGAGGAGAGGTAGAGAATGAGGAGAGGGAGAGAATGAGGAGAGGGAGAGAATGAGGAGAGGGAGGGAGAAAGAGAGAGGTAGAGAATGAGGAGAGGTAGAGAATGAGGAGAGGTAGAGAATGAGGAGAGGGAGAGAATGAGGGGAGAGAGAGGGAGAGAGAGAATGAGGAGAGAGAATGAGAGAGAGAGGGAGGGAGAGAATGAGGAGAGGGAGAGAATGAGGAGAGGGAGAGAATGAGGAGAGAGGGAGGGAGAGAGAGAGAGGGAGGGAGAGAATGAGGAGAGAGGGAGAGAATGAGGAGAGGGAGGGAATGAGGAGAGAGGGAGAGAATGAGGAGAGGGAGAGAATGAGGAGAGGGAGAGAATGAGGAGAGGGAGAGAATGAGGAGAGAGGGAGGGAGAGAGAGAGAGGGAGGGAGAGAATGAGGAGAGAGGGAGAGAATGAGGAGAGGGAGGGAATGAGGAGAGAGGGAGAGAATGAGGAGAGAGGGAGGGGGAGAGAGGGGTAGAGAGAATAAGAATAAGGAGTAGAGAGAGAGAGAGAATATGAAGGAGGAGAGAGAGAGAGAAGGAGAGAGGGAGGGAGGGAGAAGAATATGAAGAAGGGAGAGAGGGTGAGAGGGAGAGAAGAATATGAAGGAGTAGGGAGAGAGACAAGGAGTGAGTGAGGGGAGAGAAGAAAGAGGAAATTGGGTAAAGCAAGTGTGAAGGAGAGAGGAAGAGAGATGGGGGAGAAACAGATATAGGAAGAAAAGCGTTAAGGGTGGAGAGAGGGAGATGCAGAGAGACAGATGAGGGAGAGAGGGAGGAAGAGAGCGAAGAAAGACCCAGTGATAGAGAGAGAGAGAGAGAGAGAGAGGGGTTGATAAAAAGGGTAAGGGGAGTGATGGAGGACTGAAAGAGAAAGAGGGAGAACAGGATATAGATGAAAGAGAGTGGAGAAAGAAGGTTTGAAGAGAAATAAAGTGAGAGAGATTAAGAGCTTTAACTGCTGAAATAGTTGCCATGGAAATGATTATTATTATTAACAGAAATAAAAACCTGTTGCCGTGCCGCTTCAGAAAGTATTTGACCGGCCATCTTGTATTTGCAGTACTACGACCCGGAGCTGTACCCGACCATGAAGGAACAGAAGAACTTTGAGAAGAACGTTTTCAACAAGACGCACAAAGCCGACAGTAGGTGGTTCACACAGGGCTCACATGTCAGGCCAGTCCGAGTGCACTTCACATTACCACTCACCCTCCAGCACGCGCACTACACACCGCACTGCAACCAGGAGCGAGATTCATACGCCCGAGGGACTACTTTTTGTCCTTTCAGTTCAAGTTAAAGGTCCAGTACGACGCAAAACGGACATGTTCTAATGTTGTTTCCTTCTCGATAACAGACCTGGAGTTGTGTTTTGTTTCACCCACACATGTTTAACACACAAACCCTGCACATTTAGGCGGAGTTCTTCTCTCAAAACGCTCTGGTCCACCTTGTGATGTCATGTGGTGTTACAGGAAGTGCTCCAGGAAGTGTTTTCACTCCACACACCTTCACTAGAATCATTTGGCGATTCCAGAACTGAAATGATCCAATCTCTACTGAACTAAAGGTAAAGGAAAGTAAATGTAGACAGACTAATAATTTTTGAGGAGGAAACATTAGGACACAGATATGGGCCCTTAAAGTGTGAATGTGGTTGAGCCGTGGTTGGAGAGGCCCAGATGAGGCGTCACATGTCCGTTAATTAGCCCCAGGGCAGGTATGGCTGTGAGTAGGAGAGACTGAAGAATGATCTATAGCTCTGAGAAGCTTAAACTTGTCGAGATAATCAAATACACCTCTCCTTTCTCCTCGTCTCCTCTCCTAGCTCCCCATGTCCTCTACTTTCTCCTCATCTCCTCTCCTGGCTCCTAGTCTCCTTTCTCCTTCTCACTTAGCTCCACATTTCCTCCTTTTTTACTCGTATCCTCAACTTTCTCCTTATCTCTTTTTTCCTAACTCCTCTTTGTCTTTCTCCTTTCCTAGTTCCTTTACTCCTTTTCTAACTCCTCATTTCCTCTCCTAGCTTCATGTCTCCTCGCTTATCATCTCCTCTTCTGGCTCCTCCTCTCTTCACTCCTTGTATCTTCACATAGCTCCTTTTCTCCTCTCCAGTCTCCTGTCTCCTCCTTTTTCCTCTCTTTGCTCCTTGTCTCCTCTCCTCCTCTAGCTCCTCGTCTCCCCTCCTAGTTCCTTATTTACTCCCCTATCTCTTCATCTCCTAGCTCCTTATCTCCTCGCCAAGCTTCTCATGTCCTCTCCTTCCTCCTCATCTCCTCTCCTAGCTCCTCATCCCCTCTCCTCACCTCCTCTCCCAGCTCCTAGCTCCTCGTCTCCGCTCCTCCTCTAGCTCCTCGCCTCCCCTCCTAGCTCCTTATTTACTCCCCTATCTCCTCATCTCCTCTCTCATCTTGTCTCCTTTTCTTCCTCCCCTAACTCCTCATCTTCTGCTTTCCTAGCTCCTCCTCTTTTCTCTTATTCCCTTCTCTCCTCTGCTACCTCCTCGTATCCTCTCCTAGCACCTCCACTCTAACGACTCATCTTGTTTCCTTGCTCCTTATCTCCTGCTCTAGCGCCTCGTCTCCTCTCCTTTGTCCTCGTCCCTACTTCTTCTTTTCCTCATCACCTAGCACCTCGTCTCCTAGCTCCTCGTCTCCACTCCTAGCTTCTCCTCCCCTAGCTCCTCATCTCCTCTCCTAGCTCCTCATCCCCTCTCCTCACCTCCTCTCCCAGCTCCTAGCTCCTCGTCTCCTCTCCTCCATGTCACTCTATCCCCTCCCTGCCCATCCTTCCTTTGTCCGCACACACATTCTATCCCTAGCTCCTAATCTGGTGTCCTACCTGATCTCACCTTTCCTTTGTGTTTCCTAACCAGCAGTAACCGTAATCTCATTGTGGTTGTGACTTTTTGACAGGAAATACTCTGAAGACAATGAGGGACAATGAGACGAACACTGGGGTGTCTTACACGAGTCGAACTGGACGGGGTTGGGTTAGTTTGGCTCTTCTGGTTATAGTTGAGTGAGCCACATCGCTAACAGAGGCAGTTCTAGTCACACTGAAATTTAATTTAAGACAGCAGTTGGGGGGCGCCAAAGAGCCACTGGGGAGGCACGACACCGCAGACAAAATAACGGTTCACATCTGTCCACATCTGCAGCAGTATTGATATCGGTGATTGTGCGTGCGAGTATTAGCTGTAAAATGCATCGTTTTCTGATTCCATCTCAACAGAAATCAGCAGCGAGGAGGAGACAGGACACAGCAAAAAAAAAAAAAAAATGTAGGAAATATGATCCTGATGATTTAACGTTCGGCTTCACCTGGTCGGGTTCTGTGTGGTCTGCAAAGAGGTGTTTGTGAATGATGCACGAGACCATGAAAACTCCGACGTCACATTGAGACAAAACACGAGAATTTAGTGAAGAAGCTGATGATTTGTGTCACAGAAAAGCATCCTGCCTGATTTCAGCCATCAGGTGTCGTCAGCTGTAGTTTTGGCACCGTTAAATATGTTCTGTTGGTTTGGACAGGCCTACTGGTGTTTAGTATTGTTAAAAGTACCCTCAATCAGTTGGAAATTATTCATAAAAATTGTTTATGAATGCATGTTAAAAAAAATATATGAAAATACAATATTAAAAAATTTGTTACTGAAACTCATCATTGCCAGGAACACAAAAGATGCGTTTACAGCTCACATTCACCCAATTTGAAACCCCTGATTTAAGCTAAACTATTGCCAACCATCCATCCATTTTCTCCCGCTTAATCCAGCTGGGTCGCGGGGGCAGCACATGTTGTCTGTAATGTTACTGCTGAGATTTAGGTTTGGTTTCATACCAGTGAATAAAATATAAAACAAGATGTGGTGCACAAATAGAACAGGGCGATTTTGAAGATTTAACTGACGATAAGGACAAATTAAAGGAACTGTATGTATCCTAAAAGTTACTGCAATCACAAGTGACCCTGTTTAGCTCCTCATAGCTCCTCCTAGCTCCTCGTCTCTTCTCCTAGCTCCTCGTCTCCTAGCTCATTGTCTCCTCTCCTGTCTCCTCCAGCTCCACCTCATCTCAATTAGTTCCTCATCTCGTTTACAAAGTTTTCCTCATCTCCTTTCCTACTGTACCGTCTCCTTTCCTAGCTCCTCACCTCTTTTCCTAGCTCTTCCTCTCTAGCACCTCCTCTCCTGTCTTAGCTCCTGGTCTCCTCTCCTAACTCCTCCTCTCTAGCTTCTCCTCTCCTCTCTTAGCTCCTGGTCTCCTCTCCTACCTCCTCCTCTCCTAGCTCCTTTTCTTCTAGTTTCTCCTTTCTTCTTGTATCTCCTAATGCCCTCTCCTAGCTCCTCCTCTCTAGCTTCTCCTCTCCTCTCTTAGCTTCTGGTGTCCTCTCTTACCTTCTCCTCTCCTAGCTCCTTCTCTCCTAGTTCCTTCTTTTCCTCTCGTAGCTCCTCATTTTCTCTCATAGCTCCTTATTTCCTCTCCTAACTCCTCCTCTCCTCTCTTAGCTCTTCGTCTCCTTCCCCAGCTCCTCCTCTCCTCTCCTAGCTCGTTATCACCTTTCTTTTCTCCTGATCTCCTTTCCTTTCTCCTCTTCTTCTTCTAGCTCCTTTTAAAACAAGTTCCTGGTGTGATATCAGAAACATAACACGAGTTTTCCTGTGGACTTTCTAGATCCAGACGTCTTAATTAAGCAAATGTGATTAGATTTGACGGGCGTTAATCCGTTCTGTGATGCCCCGGGAACAAAGACACATTTTCACATTTCATCTTGGGACAGTTGTGACGGCGCCCCCTGTGTGTTGCAGATGAGATTGCGTTTCTGGAGGGCATGACCATCGTGTACAAGAGCAGCATCGACCTGTTCTTCTACGTGGCGGGCAGCGCGCAGGAGAACGAGGTACGGACGCTAAAGCCGCACTACGGGACATGTACACACACACACACACCCACTCACAAACTAAAGCCACAGTACGGGACATTTGA
Source organism: Taenioides sp. WSHXM2023 (assembly GCA_029959045.1). Taxonomy (NCBI): domain Eukaryota; kingdom Metazoa; phylum Chordata; class Actinopteri; order Gobiiformes; family Gobiidae; genus Taenioides; species Taenioides sp. WSHXM2023. The sequence continues at coordinate 27,674,057 of CM057101.1, read as the reverse complement.
AGAATAATCCTGACAGATTGTGCGTTCTGTTGTAGCTGATGCTGATGTCGGTGCTCAACTGTCTGTTCGACTCCCTCAGCCACATCCTCAGGTTTGTACCAAGTGCCACATTTAACACACACTTTTTCCCCCTTTTATTGTGTTTGTGTGTGTGTTTGTGCGTTGAGCTGTCTGCTTCGTGGTCGAGTTTCCACAGTTCACACAAGTTTATGAAGGGAAAGATTTGGACTGGCGTTTGTTTTCACACATCTCCTGTTCTTATTAAACGGGCCGATCTGTGAGTCTGTCAAGTGCAACACAAAGGCTCGACGCAGCTGTGTGTAAAAGACTCTGCGGTGAATGATTGACAGTGACTTTATGACTGACATGTGAGTGGCACCTGGGTGGGCAATTATTTTTCCCATGGGGCCACACGAGAAACAGAAAATATTGCGGAGGGCCGGGCCAAAAACTCAATTCTGCATAATATTAATTGTATTTATTTATAAAAAGCAGTAAATATCATTGTTTTGACGCCCTGGTAAGATTGGGAAGAGTTTATTTTTATGACTAAACAATGAAAAAGTGAGGCTGCCTTACAAAAAATGTCATTAAAAAACACCTCTACGGTCGGAGTCAACCAAAGAGCCGTATGTGGCCCCGGAGCTGGACAATGCCCAGGTCTGCACTTGAGTTTATTTAATTCCTATAAAGATTTGACTCATACACCAGAACAGCTTTTTGTTCCGTTAACAAAACAGAAGGAGCGGCAGTAACTTGGTTGGTAGTCATTGTGTGCTTGGGCAAGACACTTATGCTGAGTCCCATTACTCTGTCTTTCCCCTTCCCCTACCCCTTTATCTACGTCTTTGTCTTGCCCCTTGATACCGAGCTGTGAGGGCTCGGGGTACGAATGTTCCCCTAAGAAATGGGACACCACTCGATTACCGTTTGCTTCTGTTAAGCAAATTGACTTCACACTGATTTCACCTAAAAAGTGCCACGTCAAGGATTATCGGGTACCTCAGCTTGACAAAAAACGAGCTTGTTTATACATGAAAGTTCGATGAAAACGATAACGTCGGCTAAACAGACATTACTACAATTAAAACCACAACAACAGTTCACTAAAAGTAACGTAGAACATAAGCGTCAGAATTGTAAACCTGCTAAACTGTTAACTGATATTTACAACTGCTGAAAATACTCACAACTGCTGAAAATACTCACATTTATGAGACTCCTTGGCTGGTCGATGTGACGCTCCATCCTGATCCCAACACCTGCCTGAGCTTGTAGACCGACCCCTTCGTTTCAAGTCTGGTCCAGAGTTCACTTCGTTTCAAGGGGTATGTAGCCCGAGGTCGTGGCCCTAGCCCGTGATCAAAATTAGAATCGAGACACCCCTTGCCCTCACATGAACGCACAAAACCAAGGGATAGGGGTAAGACGAAAGGGTAAGACAGAGGAATGGGACGCAGACTTAACCTACCTCGCCCCCAGTGTCTGTGTACACTGAATGGGTGAGGGGTTCCTTGTTCTAAGCTTTAAGTACCTTGAAGGTGGAAAAACGCTATATAAAAATGTGATAATTTACCATGTAAGCATCTCATTTTCAAAAGAAGCACTGGGCAAAAGTCCTTAAAATGGAGCCCATAACAGGAACAACATCAGCTGAATGATTCCGTGTCTTAAGTCCAACCTTAAACTCACAGGATTTCTCAAACACACCGGTGTAAACATGCACTGTAGAGTATTTAGAGTAGGTTCATTCCCTCTCCAAAAAGTATCTACGGTTCTTATTACAGGAGCATAAGTGACAATATGGTAAACTGTGCGCTCATACAGTCCCAAGACCCTTATTCACCCATTCACCAGGATGGAGCTCACGTTTCCCTCGGCAACGATACACAAAAAAATCAAATGCACCTCTTAATGCTAAAGATATCCAAATCCTCTTAGCAGTACTCCATCAGATAGTACACGCGCAGTATATTCACCGTATATTCTCGGTACCACACTGGATTACTGGCTTCAGCGTGTACGAGCCCCGTTATCAGGCTCGTGCGGTCGCCATGGTAACGGATGCAAAGGGAGCCACGGTGATATGGATACGGATGATAGCGAGGATTTAAAGTTTCATTGTGGGATATGTAAATGACGGAATCCTAATATGGAGTTTAATATGAAAAAGAGGTGATGGGTCTGTGGGATGTTACAAAAGCTTTAATATCTGCGGTCAAAGATATGCAAATTTTTACGAAGACAAATTTGAATATACATTTTTGCACTTAAATACAACACTAGAGTTAGAAAATATGCCCTATTTTGTAATGCTAATAAATGAATACATTTGTGTACATACAGTTAAAGGTGCGCACTGTAATTTTTCTAGTGGAGAGTCCGCCACCTGCTTGTCTCCATAACGATAACATTGCTTTGCCTGGAACATTCCACATTCTGGCATCAAAGTATCTGGTTTTTACTCCCTTAAAAAACATTAAAAAAAAAAAACTTTTCACAACTTTCAGAGACCAGAGCGGCGTTTTGCTGTCGTTACGGTATAACTAGCATGCTAACATACTGTATATTACTTCCTGATTAGATGCAGACAGTACACAATGGACTATTTTGACCTCAGGAGTTGTTTATACAATATATCTGTACTGGGGCAAGACACATTTTACTCATTTTACTATACATGGAAAAATGTCAGATACTGAGACTTTAAACTTAACCATCTCCATGGAGACAGGCTGCGGACAGCACTAGGCCAAATTACACGTCAGCTCTGTGGAGACGGGACCCCATTCATAGTAATACACATGTATTTTTGTGCAATAAATACACTTCTAATTGAATCAATACCAGATGGATACATTTAAAACAGTACTGTGGAATATTCTAGGCAAGCCATAACATCTCCATGGACACGAGCAAGTAACGGACATCCCACCATAAAAGTGACATAATGCACATTTAAAAAGGACTATAAAAATGTGAAACAAATAATATGGTGCTAGAAAATATTTTAATAAATCTGTATATTGGATTGGATAATTTACTGTATCATGAAATATCTTTAATATAGTTTATTTATTCAGAAATAATGAAGAAGACACTGAGCCTTTTCCGTTGCTGCTTCATTTTTGAATCTTTGCAAGTGCCTATGTAGACCGTTTTCACAACAGCCGGAAGTGCCCCGCTGTAGGTTTGCGGAACTATTGGTTGGTTTTCTATGGCAAAATGTTTGTGGAAATGTCTGGCATTTTCTCCACCAGCTTCATAAATCTGCTCCATCACCAAATCTTCAACCAACAAGGTCCACAAAGGATAAACATTCTTCATGAAGAATTTATCCACAACGATCAAGGGAAGAAAGACGAAAGCTTAAAGGAGAACGACGACGAGTGTTAGAGAAATACTGAGAAAAACTAAAGTTACAGTCATGAATAAAACAGAAGTAACTTGTTCACTCAGACTGATTCTACAATTAAAATTAAAAATCAATTTCGTGATGTCAATATTAGCATAGAGAGAGAGATTTGTGCAGTTTGAATGCTGGACATCTCTAGGATACCATAATACCATGCTCGTCGTTGTTCTCCTTTAAGCTTTCGTCTTTCTTCCCTTGATCGTTGTGGATAAATTCTTCATGAAGAATGTTTATCCTTTGTGGACCTTGTTGGTTGAAGATTTGGTGATGGGGCAGATTTATGAAGCTGGAGGAGAAAACGCCAAACATTTCCACAGACATTTTGCCAGAGAAAACCATTAACTAGAAGTTCCTCAAACCTACCGGCCTTTGTAAAAAAGGTCTATTGCAACTGTGCGAAATTCAGGACACTGCATAATGCCAACAATGCTAACAGTGCTAACAGTGCTAATGTGAGTAAATCTCCCGCAGGAAAAACGTGGAGCGGCGCTGTCTGCTGGACAACATGGAGGGCGTGTTCCTGGTGGTGGATGAGATCATTGACGGAGGGTGAGACAGACTTTACAGATTTGTCTTTAGTTTGTTTTTACTTGTGTTGCAAGTGAAGTGGTGAATTGTACTTTCTGCTAACTGTGTTTGTGTGATTTCAGGGTGATTCTGGAGTGTGATCCTCAGCAGGTTCTACAGAAAGTCAACTACAGAGTAAGACTTCTACAACTCCACGTGTCTGTCCATCTATGTACACGTGTAATTATTTTAAAGCCGAGTGTTTTCTGCACGATTTTGTCCATTTGCGAAAGTCTTGTGATCGTCGGGAAATCTTGAGTCGTAGCTAAAAAAGTCGTGGGTCGTACGTCAGAGTTAGACCGGGACAAAGATCAAACTTGGAACCACCGTACGAGCAAAGACGAGCTGTGACTGATATCAGGTGTGTTTGATATTTTGGAGTCCTGGTGCAGAGTGAGCCCTCCCCTTGTCGAGTCTGCGATCAGGCTTTGTGGCGTAACAGTAAAACGCAATCGCTCCTCAGAAGACCTCCGCCGTGAACTCTCCCCGTTTCTCTTTCATTTACTCACCTTTACGAACGCGAAAACACCACCGGTACGTCACACTAGCCTCATCTAACCACTGTAATTTGAGGGATGTTACTACACGGAGCCTGATATTCGCTCAGACAAACTTTGGTCATAGTCTTTTCGACATCTGGCTTGTATTGTGTCTGCCGCTCTCTGCTGGCAGTAGTAGGGAATGTAGCATGTTGAAAAGGCGAAAAGCAGCAAAGCTCATTTTAGCGACATGATGCTACACGTTGACGCTTCACTGGAGAAGGCAAATGACCAGAATGAGACAGCTGGAGGAGTGTGGACTTTAAAAACACACCCTCTGTTCATTCTTTCCCATCTTCCCTCACATTTCCCATGCGCTCTTACCCAGTTCCTCTCTTTCTCCTTCTTTCTTTCTGTCCCCTCCATTGTCGTCTGTCAGCAAGTGACGGAGTCGGGCTATGGCTTCGTGCTGTTTGACTACATCACCGGCAGTGTGGAGGGGCAGAGCGAGAGGAACCAGCTGCTGTAGGGGCCCCGGGGGACACGAGGGGGGCCGTGACAGGGTGAGACAGAGACAGGGTGAGGGGCACAGGCGGGTGCAGGTAACGCATGGGTGTGAGGACTAACCCAGGACACTACTCAAGAGTGGACTTGCAGTGATCCTCAGTATTAGTTGATACCTGTGCTTTGGTAAACTCGATAAAACTGACTTGAATTCAGAATTTGGAATCATGGACTTTTTTAGATGTTTTAAAGGGGCAGGACCTGGTTTTGTTTTCATGTAATAAACTAACATGTCTACAGATGTATCGCATAATCAGCTCTCGAGGTCAAAATAAGTCTGTTTTGTGCTGTTTGCAACTAATTATAAAGCGTTTTATTGTCTGCAAACCAGGAAGTGCTCTGTTAGCATGCTAGTTGTTGTTAGCAGTGACGTGACAATAAAACTACTCTCTTTCAACATCGTGAAAAGCGCTTCTTAACTAACTGGACCACTGTAATCCTTTTAAAATGAACTAGTTAAAGTCAGGTGCGGTGATTTTAACTAGAAAGTTGGAGGTACAATCTTAGTTCTAACTTGTGCATGTTGTTGTTTCCGTGGGCAAGACACTTTAACCCACTTACATTTGAATGTGGTGTTTCGACGCAGTTTGGCAGTGACACGTATATCAGTTTGGGTTTCTGGTTCAAAACTCACCTTCGCGCTTAGTGTTGTATTTGGAAACTCACAATATGTACTTTAAACCAGTATGCAATTTGCAGTGTGATCTGAATTTTTTTTTTCTTCTTTTTTTCCTTTTTTTTTTTTCTTTTTTTTTCTTTTATTTATTTTATTTATTTTATTTTTTATTAATTACTGTATTAATTTATTTGTATTGTATTTATTTCAGATTTTTTTTTTTTTTTATTTTCTTTATTTTATTTTATTACTGTATTTATTTATTTATTTATTTATATTGTATTTATTTCTGATTTTTTTGATTTTCTTTTTTTCTTTTTTTAAAATTTTATTTATTTTATTTTATTAATTACTGTATTTATTTATTTATTTATTTATTTATTTATTTATTTATTTGTATCGTAATTATTTCTGATTTTTTTTTTTTTTTTTTTCAGGCGGACGACAACCCTTTATCAGAACAGAGCGTTACACAGGTACAGTAGTCACCCGAATAACATGCACAATCACTATTTACCACCAGGTGTCAGGAGTAGTTTCCGATAACTCAAAAAATTGTTTTCATTTCATTCTTGACCACTTCTATGTCTTCTTTTATTCAACACTAGACTGCTGAACAAAACTACATTACAGCATTACTCATATGTTCATATAAGTAGATTTTTATTCATTGTGAACCGCAGTATTTATCTGAAATGACTCGATAACAGAAACTGGTGCACTGACTTCCTGTTCCAAACACCAGACGTGATAAGCTGCATCTTTCACAGCAGCAGACAAACGGCAGATGTTCATATTCAGGGTTTTAATTCTGATACAAGTTATGCAAGTTTTTGTTTTTTTTACTCCCCCGTTGCTTCCCATTTGTTTGTAACGCATTTGAGTGTCCAAAAAAGCTCTATACAAGTCTGATGTATTATTATTGTTATTATTATTATTATTATTAACATTTTTTGCCATCATAAAGCCCAATACGTACAGAGGGATGGGTGGACATAGGGGGTAGGTGAAAACTGAACATTTCTAAGCACTCAAGCCTCAAATGCAGGATAATACAGTGTTACTCGAACATGCATGAATCAAAATACGACGTTAAGTAAGCTAATAATGAGGGTACACCATTTAAAGGATCAATGTTACGCAAAATGGACTATTGTGGACTTTAAGTCATGTTATAATGTTGTTACCTCCTCAAAAACAGACCTGGAGTTGTGTTTTCTTTCATTCGCATGTTTCCATAACCCTTTATTATTAGTCTGTCTACATCTCCAAAGCTCAAAATGCTCTGCTCCACCTTGTGATGTCATGAAGCGGCTCCTTTTACTTTTAGTTCAGTAGAGATCGGCAATTCCAGAGCTGAAATTATCCAAATGATTCTAGTAAAGGTGAATAAAAGTTGCATTTTGATTGATTCATGCATGTTCGAGTAATCCTGTATCGTCTTGCTTTTGAGGAGCACAGAAAATTTACGTTTTCACCTACCCCCTATCTCCGGCCACATGTCTGTACGTGTTGGGGTTTACAAAAAAAAAAAAAAATGACTTTGGCTCATACACGTAAGGGCTTAAATGTCATGTAAAGTCATGTCTCAAAAGGGATTGGGTAGAAGAAATGTCCGTTTTCACCTATCCCATATCTCCGCCCAGTATTTATTTGAGATTCATACTCAAAGAAAAGTCCAAAAATATCAAGTAAACATTTTCCAGCAATAAAAATACATCAAATCTGCTGCTTTTTATAATGAAATGCAACTATGAAGAGGCGGGGCTTATTAGTTCTGTCATTTCAAACAGGAAGTCAAAGAATGTTTCCATTTTGAAGTCGTTTTAGATCAATATTGCGTTTTTTCTGTGAATAAAATGTAAAATAATGACCAATGCATGTTCTAGTTTCATTCTAAATACCCCCAAAATAACAATATGTCTCCTTTAAAGTGCAAAATACGTCTCCTTTAACACGTTTATTAGGCTAAATTCCCACAGCGTGATGTATGTGGGAATAGAGAAGCTAACTCTTTCACTTTTTGCGTTTTAGCTGTAAATGTGCTGCCTGTTTAGACGTGTTCACTGCTTAAAGGGTCTCTATGCCGTCAGTGTGGATATGGTGCATAGTTTGAATGCTAATTTATTGCTTATGGTAAAATACAACGTTAGTGCAGCAGTTTGGAGACGCAGGCCGGAGCGAAAACCAAGTCAGTCAATAACACTAAACTACTTTTAGGACAGAAAAATTGCGACCCTTCTGATAAATATTGGGACAGATTTTCGATTCAGTTCAGTGAAAATTTTAAACCTGCCAAAAAGCGTTGGCATTTGAGACGAGACTCAAGTCTGAATTACTAAAATAATACTAGAATCCCATGTATTTCAGAATGTTTGTAGAGGCTGAACTACAGTTTTAGCAGCTTTTATAAGACGCCATGGACATATAAGAAGGGCTTCTGAAACATGGGAAGGGCATCTGACACACAGGGAGGGCATCTGACACACAGGGACAGTTCAAAATATGTTTATAGGGGTCTAAACTACAGGGTCAGCAGCTTTTACACAGAATAAGACCTCATGGAGATATAGGAAGGGCATCTGGCACACACGGGGAGGGCATCTGACACATGGGAAGGGCATCTGACACACAGGGAGTAGTTACATGATAGGTCAGAATTGCAGTTTCATGATTTAGTCCTGGTTAAGACCTGTTGTAGTCCACGTTTAGACCTGGTTTAGTCCGGATTTAGTCTTTGTGTACTCTTAACAATGTGGTATACTGTGAATAGTCTGAAAACTACTACACTACGGTACATGTTTTGGATCAGTACTTCACATACTTGGATGACTACTAGTACTTCTACTTGATGATCTCATTTTGAAGTAACATTATTCGGACTACTTTTGGCTCGTTCTGCTCTCTTAGACCTTTTTTTAGTCTCTTCTCTCTGTACCTGTGCTGTGAACGCTCGGATGGTGCTTGCCTGTTAACATGACTAACTCTCACACTGCTCCTGTCTAACCCACAGCACATAACAGAGAAGCTGGCCCTCACCTCCAACGTAAGTCTACCGATAGGAACCGTACGCTGCTTATAACGCGGGCTCTGGCGGCATCTGCTGGCCGCTTTAGGAACTGCAGCTTTCTGGCCAAATAAAGTCGCCACCTGGATTTAACTTGATAAAATATTGTTGGCATCCAGGTGGTGAGTTTATTTGTCGCTTTCTAAAGTCATTATAAATTGTTAAGAAGCGATTCAGAAAAGGTTATTTTATTTATCTTGGTGACATTTAAAGGCCCCATTTAAAGGCGCTGTTTTCTGATCTATGTTATAATGCTGTTTCCCCATCACAAACATCATAAAATAAACCCTGCATATTTAGGAGTTCTTCTCTCAAACAGAAAACACTCTCCACCTTGTGATGTCACGTGTACAGGGAGTGCTCCACTGTGTTTTTAAACTCCATACACCTTCACTAGAATTATTTGGATCATTTAAACTCTGGAATTGCCAATCTCTGCTGAACTAAAGGTTAGGGCGACCCAATTTTCAAAATCAAAAACTGGGACACCCCTGGTTTGTGGTGGTTGGTAATAAAATTGTGAGACGAGTAACGCGTAATTAAGGATATTTGTTCTGCACTTGGCCCATTCATGACTAACATGAGCCAATATAGTCAAATTTTCTTAGTGTTTTGGTCATTTTTAAGCAGCTTTCCTGTATTTTACCAAACCAAATGACAGTTTATGCCTCTCTTTACTGTTGGCAGGGATCAAATTGGACAAAAATAGGGACACATGAGACATTTCTTGTGTAAAACCAGGACTAATCACTGGTTTTAGATAAATCTGTTGGGACAGGGGACAAATAATAAAGTAAATAGGGACGCTTCATGACATCACAAGGTGGAACAGAGATTTTTGAGCTTTGGAGATGTAGACAGATTAATAATAAAGTGTTACTCAAACATGTGAATGAAACAAAACACAACTCCAGGTGTTTTTGAGGAGGGAACAACATTAAAACATGACTTTAAGCTCACAAGAGTCAGTTTAGTGCATAGTTGGCATTTTTACATATAGTCTATAGTTGATACAATATTTTTTACATCCAATTTAACATGTTTACATCATTTGAATTTTTATTATATTTTATTCAAACCCTTTACTGCCATGATGTGATTTAATTCTATTAAAACTATCCGCTCACTCACACGTATTAAACATTACTCACACATGACCCCTGCTGGATAGATTTTGCCTCTACATTTTTACATTTTTGCGAAATTTGATAGTGAACACGTGTATTTCACTGTTTAAAAAAAAAAAATCTACTTTGCACGTCTAAAATATAAGTCTCTTTTGCATTTTTCCAGGTTTTGCAGTCAGCCAAGGAGCAGATCAAGTGGTCCATCCTGAAATGATTTTTGCCACAGCGTGTTTTGTTTTGTAATATCTCAGATGACGAAGTCTTGTTACATAATTAATAATAATAATGATAATTTTCTGTAGATGTATTTATTTATGTGGTTGTTAAGGGATTTTTTTGTGTTCCTTTGTTACAATTTGCTATAGCTACATTTTACAATTTTCAGATTTTATCCCAAAGCTGAAGAGTGCACTGAAATAGTTCGCAAAAAACATAATTTATTTTGTGTAAATTGTGAAAATGAGTTACAAAATGTAGCATAACATGTTTATAAGAGTAGAAATGAGTGTTTTTGAATGTGACGAGCAGCTTTTGCACTGTTAGCTAGTTAGCATCCTACGTTATACAGGCTACAATTTGAAGCCAGTTTAGTTTTTTTCTGAATATTTTCTATAAACGCCAAAGATTAATATTTTGTTTACATTTCCTGAAATTCTAATCTGGACTTTGAATGGGTATTTTTGTCTAAATATGGCTGGAATAAAGTGATATTTACTCACGTTTTCTCTTTATTGTGCGTTTTCAATGAACTCGGCCTCTCATTGGCTGGTTGGTTTCTATTCTGGCCAATCGCAGTCGAGTCTCCGGTTATGAATATTAATGAGCTCGTGGAGCGAATCTTGATGGTGATTGGGTTTGTTAAGGTGTACGTCATCAGGCACGTGGCCCCAAGCCTCAGCCAATCGTTCGTTCTAATTTTAGTTTTCGTTAATCTGATTGGTTATCTTCACACAGCGCGTGCAAGGCCCAAGGGCCACGTGCGTATGTATAATTTAAGATTTTTAGCAAAAACTAAAGTAAAAGAAAAATAAATAATACATTTAAATAGTATGGTGAATTATAGCCTATATTAAAAAAATAAAAATATAAAATATAATTATTTCTTATATAATTATTTTATCTACAATACGTTTTATAAAAGGGCCATTCTTTAGGCCTATAAACTTGGTGTAAAATTACGTAGGCCTACACGTATTTTTGGATGTTTTTGGAAATAGGAAACGTAAAATATTAAACAAATTACATCGAAAAGCAAAACTATTTTTCATTGGGCCCAACATTATTTATTTATGTATTTGAAATTGTTTTAAATAAATGCAGACTTCAGTTATTAGCACAAATATTAAAGGTGCACATGTTGTTTTCTGGAGAAAGATACGAGTCAGTATTATGTTTTGCACAACAGAATCGTGACAAATTCTCTATCTTTTATATTACAGGCGTTTTATTGCAAACAGTAAATACTTGGTTTGGTCCTGGCACCTGCTCGTCTCCATGGAGATAATAACATTTTAGACACACTACCAAAAAACTCCATAGTGCACTTAAATACTGCACTGCGTACAGAAGGCCTCAAAAGACTCCAGTACTGCACACGTTAGGCCTCGTGTTACACGGAGCACTGCCCTCTGCTGGCACAAAGTGGGGATGACAACTAAAGTCCTTCCTCTGCCTGTTGGACTCCGCGGTGTTGTGGCTTTGCTTGGAAAGTCTCACTGTATGTCATTAAACTATCTCCATGGAAACAAGCAAGACGTCACCAGTTCAAGTTATTATTATTGGTTTATTTAGCGAGAACTGTGCATGTTAATTAACAGAGATACAGGAGGATGGGAGGGCATCTGACACGTATGGATACAGGAGGATGGGAGGGCATCTGACAGACAGTGATGTAGCATGCTGGAAGAGCATTTGACAAAGGGATATAGGAGCATGGGAGGGCATCTGACACATGCTGAAAACATGACAGTTTGTAGTTTTAGGCTAATTTCTATCCTCACATTCGCTCTCACAAACGTATGTTCACACTCCAGTGAACACAGAAGTGAAGTGTTTTGCCCAAAGACACAACAGCAGCTTGCACTAGAGCCTCTGTGGAACCAGGTGTTCCCAGTGGACTCTGATCCAAGAACGAACCAGGTCCAGCCCTGCTTAGCTTCTGAGATCACAGGTCAGATCTGCTGAGAGGCGAGCACTCTCAGGTCAGGTCAGATCTGCTGAGAGGCGATCTTTTAAACACTAATTAAACATCTTTTTAATAAAGTACTCATTTTAAAGGAGCTGCTGGAGCCTTTACAGTTTTAATCCCATCTGTCCCTGTGTGTCCAGAGCCTTAGAAGAGTTTCTCCTGGTGAGTTTGTGTTTCTCCTGGTGAGTTTGAGTTTCTCCTGGTGAGTTTGAGTTTCTCCTGGTGAGTTTGTGTTTCTCCTGGTGAGTTTGTGTTTGTCCTGGTGAGTTTGTGTTTGTCCTGGTGAGTTTGAGTTTCTCCTGGTGAGTTTGTGTTTCTCCTGGTGAGTTTGTGTTTCTCCTGGTGAGTTTGAGTTTCTCCTGGTGAGTTTGAGTTTCTCCTGGTGAGTTTGAGTTTCTCCTGGTGAGTTTGTGTTTGTCCTGGTGAGTTTGAGTTTCTCCTGGTGAGTTTGTGTTTCTCCTGGTGAGTTTGTGTTTCTCCTGGTGAGTTTGTGTTTGTCCTGGTGAGTTTGAGTTTCTCCTGGTGAGTTTGTGTTTCTCCTGGTGAGTTTGTGTTTCTCCTGGTGAGTTTGTGTTTGTCCTGGTGAGTTTGAGTTTCTCCTGGTGAGTTTGAGTTTCTCCTGGTGAGTTTGTGTTTGTCCTGGTGAGTTTGAGTTTCTCCTGGTGAGTTTGTGTTTGTCCTGGTGAGTTTGAGTTTCTCCTGGTGAGTTTGTGTTTCTCCTGGTGAGTTTGTGTTTCTCCTGGTGAGTTTGAGTTTCTCCTGGTGAGTTTGAGTTTCTCCTGGTGAGTTTGAGTTTCTCCTGGTGAGTTTGTGTTTGTCCTAGTGAGTTTGAGTTTCTCCTGGTGAGTTTGAGTTTCTCCTGGTGAGTTTGTGTTTCTCCTGGTGAGTTTGAGTTTCTCCTGGTGAGCTTCTGTTAGACCAGAGCAGAGTGAACGGAGCAGAGGAAACGAGAGACGGAGATGAAGCTGCTCACCCCAGAGTCACAGACCCTCTTCATCAGTCAGTCTGCAAAAACAGACTTTATAAAATACTTTTAGTGTCTGAAGGATTTCACTGTAGCAGTAGTCCAGGGCTCAGCTTCACCAGGGGTCATAGGTCACAGACTGCGCTGCCGTGTAAAAGGATGAACGCTGCAATTTCCTCAATTCTCGATACGTCCACCAGATGGCGCTGTTCCAGCATTTCCAAACAGCAGCATTCAGTGCGTTCAGTTCATTCAGAGTTTTTACAAACACAGTGAGGCTTAAACAAGAACTTTACATGGAATTACAACCATGATTACAACATGAGACAGTTTATTCACACACAGAAATATATTTAAAAGAATAAATAAGCCTACACTGAAATCCCAGGACAAACGTTTAGGACGTACTGACGCAAATGACTGAAAAGAATTACACAATAGCCATTAGATATTATGATTATTGAACTATTGACTGAATTATTGAACTAATAAACTAATAGGCCATTGAAACGCACTTTGAACTGAATAAAAAGAACTCAATCTGATGTGGTTTATGACATTAAACATAATCACACGGCCTTTTCAAACTGAAACTACAAACTGCAAGTCAAAGGTAGATTGACATGACATCTGAAAATAAATCCTGAATGTGGAATTGACAATTGTGAAAAGATTTGGCATTTAAATTTGTTCTGTTTAAATCTGTTTAAAGGGGCAGAATATTTTCAGACGTGTCCATGTCAGAAGAGGAGCACAGCGCCCTCTGCTGGTTGCTGTGGTTTGGTGCAGGGCTCCAGCTGCTACTTCAAAAAACAAAACTCAGAGAATCTTTGGTCTGAACCCAAAGCTACACGCGCTTTCTGCTGTGAACACGCAGATGGAGGAAGTGTATTGCCCAAGAGCACAGCAACAGACTGGAGAAAAGAATGTTTAAATGGTTTAACCCTTTTTTGGATTCTACGTTACAGCTTTAGAGTTCAAAACCTATTTAAATCCATGTTCAGTCCAAATTTAGTCCTGGTTCATTTCTAGTTTGGACCTGTTTAAGTCCTGGTTTAGTCCATGTTCAGACCTGTAGTCCATCTTCCCTCTTTGTTTAGACCTGGTTTATGTTAAACTCTGGCTTAGTCCCTGTTTAGACCACATTTAGTCCAGGTTCAGTCCTAGTTTGGATGTGGTTTAGACCTGGTTCAGTCCAAGTTTAGCCCTTGTTCAGTCCTAGTTTGGATCTGGTTTAGTTCTGTTTAAGATCTAGTTTAGTCCTTGTTTAGTCCTGGATCAGTCCTGGTATAGTCCACTTTTTGCTCTTAGTTTAGACCGGATTTATGTTGAGTCCTGATTCAGTCCATGGTTGGAATTTAGTCCTGGTTTAGTCCTGGTTTAGACCACATTTAGTCCTGGTTTAGTCTTTGTTTAGACCACATTTAGTACTGGTTTAGACCACATTTAGTCCTTGTTTAGGCCACATTTAGTCCTAGTTTAGTCCTGGTTTAGGCCACATTTAGTCCTGGTTTAGTTCTTGTTTAGACCACATTTAGTCCTGGTTTAGTCCTTGTTTAGACCACCTTTAGTCCTTGTTTAGGCCACATTTAGTCCTAGTTTAGTCCTGGTTTAGGCCACATTTAGTCCTGGTTTAGTTCTTGGTTAGACCACATTTAGTCCTGGTTTAGTCAAGGTTTAGACCACATTTAGTCCTGGTTTAGTCCTTGTTTAGACCACATTCAGTCCTGGTTTAGTTCCAGTTACTGTCTTTTCTTTTCTGTTATTTCCACCTCTCTCTCATATTTATACCCCGACTGTAAAATCCTGCGCTCCCATTGGCTGAACCGTTTCCCGTGCCTCCTCCTGATTGGCCCGAGCGCCGACAGTGACGGATGGGCTGACGTCTGATTGGCAGATTTATGTGTGACGTCAGCGGGCGAGCGAGGAGCCAGGGGAGAGAGGGAGGCAGAGGGGGCGGGGCCAGAGCGGTGGAGCGGGCGGGGGAGAGAGAGTACACAGTAAATAAAGTACTACAGGGTCTGGTCACATGTCAGAAAAACAGACAAATGGAGAGAAGTGATGAAAGAAGGAAACCAAGTGCAGACTGAAGGATTGTAACTGGAAAGAGTGCTATTTGTTAGAAGTAGTAGTATTTGTAGTAGTAGTAGTAGTAGTAGTAGTAGTAGTAGTAGTAGTAGTAGTAGTAGTAGTAATAGTAGTAGTAGTGAAGTATAGGGTTTGGTAATACACACACAGAGTACTGCACAGTACACATACAGAACTGGAACTCAATGCTTACAACACACATTTTTTTTTTTTTTTTTTTAAGTGTCTTCATTATTTCTAAGAGTAGTAGTTGTAGTAGTAGTAGTAGCAGTAGTAGTAGTAGTAGTAGCAGTAGTAGTAGTAGTAGTAGTAGTAGTAGTAGTAGTAGTAGTAGTAGCAGTAGTAGTAGTAGTAGTAGCAGTAGTAGTAGTAGTAGTAGTAGTAGCAGTAGTAGTAGTAGTAGTAGCAGTAGTAGTAGTAGTAGTAGTAGTAGTAGTAGTAGTAGTAGTAGTGCTAAGTGGAAGAATTACTACATGAAATTTCACAAACTAAAACTTGACTAAAACTGAAATAATTATGTGACTAAAAGTAAATAGCATTTTGGTCAAATAAAATGTTTTTTTTAAATTGTATTTTTATTTTCATTTTTACTTTATTTTATTATTATTTTTTTTTATTAAGGCCACATAAAATAGAGTTATTTTTCCCATGGGTTTTATATAACAGTGAGAAACAAAGACTGTTACCATAGTGATTAACAATTTAAAATCACATCACAAAATATGATATCGTCCGTATTATTTGTTTTAACATGTATTTTTATTGTTCATTTACCTCTATATTTAGTTTTCTTCTCTGTTGCCACCCTGTTGCTGTCAGTGCTGGGGGTGTGTGAGTGACAGGAGCAGACCCTGTCATCTGCCACCTGTCAGCCTAACGCCATTACACGTGATTAGATTTGATTAGGTCTGATTATGTTCGATAACACACAGGCGCGCTCCAGCTGGACACCTGCACGCTCTGAACCGGGCGCACCTCTCAGACCCGGGCCTCCCGCTGCTCACAGTCATGTGACCGTTCCCTAGGCTACCAGGAGGGGGCGCTGCAGGGAGCAAAAACAGACAGGAACACAGGGAACGCCACTGAACCTGAGAGCTTCTGGCTGTGAGGCCACGGTTTACAGTTTTCAGAAATTTAAAAAATAATACATTAAAATGATTTATTTTGTATTTATTTTTATTAGAATTTGATGGTAGTTTAAAGGCTGTACCTGAGTTTGACCGTCTTAAAAACATTAAAAACAGAACCCACTTCCCTTATGCATCCAGAGCGTCCTCATTATTCACCATGATGAGTTTATAAGCGCTTTTCCCTAACCCTAATGATAACAACAACTAGCATGCTAACTTAGACTTAGACTTAGACAAACTTTATTGATCCACAAGGAAATGATTTGGACACAGCAGCTCAAACATCACAATATAATATAATAACAGAGAGTAACAAAAATAGATGGTGTAGCAAAAAGAGCAAGAGACACGTGTCAAATGAGACATAATTATCAAAATAAAAATAAATGTATATGTACAAGTCAAAATAAAATAGAAAAATAAGTAATAAAATATAAAATAAACTATAAAATCACAGCTATAAACAAGAAACAAGAACGACAGTGCAATGATACGCTGATTGACAGGGCATAAGGTTATCTGTTACATAAGGGTGAGTTGTTGTACAGTTGTAGGGAGTATTATAGTATGAATGTAGTCCTGTATCTCTCACTGTTTGAGCGGAGCTGTAGGAGCCTGTTGGAGAATGAGCTCCTCTGTCCCTAACAGTGCACCAGTCTTAGTTTCTAGTTCGCAGAAGATAAAATACTTAATAATGAGATGCAGACAGTACGCAGCAGACTTATTTTGACCTCAAGAGCTGATTTTACAGTATATTTGTACCGGGGCAGGACTAATTTGACTTTATGACATGATTAGGAGCTAAATTCGGCGGAAACGTCACAACAAAAGGCCGCGTGCTGCTAGTATTAACGTCCTCATATATGTACAACAGCGTTACATTGGTACACTCTTTCAAAGACTTTTACACGTAGATGGATAGCTTAGAAAAATGTTAATTAAAAATGTTTGATTTAGAATATTTTTAAGAGTTTAGAATGCTCATTTGTTAAAGGCATTTTTCTTCCTGCACCTGTTAGCAGCACTTCAAATGAGCCACATTTGCCACGTTTACATGAGAGCTTTAATTCCGATTAAAAGTAATTTAATTCCAAATAAAAATTAATTCTGCTTTAAAAAGACCATGTAAACACTTAATGAAAATGATTATTTGGAATTAAAATGAATTCCGAATTAAGTGGGTGGTTTATTTTGATTTTAAAGCCGAATTAATTTATTCCTCGATCATGTAAACGTTTATTCCGCTTAAAAATAATTCTGGTCGTTCGGCGCTCGTTGGGTCGTGCTTCTGCCGCGATGACGCTCTGCGAGATGGCGCCCGGAGCAAACGTTGGTCTTGAACCGAAACAATTATTTTAATAAGTTCGCTGGAAGAAAAACTACAAATAATGAAAAGAGTGGACCGCAGAAAACATAAAATTTTCTTCTTCCGGTCGACGTAAATCTGTTCATGTCCCTGTCCAATCAGAACCCTTCCCGACCTCCAGACATTGAGCGGAATTAAATAAAGTCGATTTAACGCGTTTTCCATGTAAACCTCAATTCAGAATTATTATTTCCATGTAAACTCGAAGGAGCATAATTTAATTACAAACTATTTAATTCGGAACAATTAAAAAACATCATGTAAACGTGGCTATTGTTCCAAGAGGCACAACTGTTGTTTTTCATTTTGCTATTACAAACGTTGCTTCGTTCAGGCTCTTAATAAATAGTTTTTGCAAATCATTCTTCAATCCTCATATGTGGACATCATTTTTCTCAGAAACTACATCATGTAAAAACATAATTCTTTGTTTTTTCACTCATCAGGTCCCAATCAGCCCAGATAACGAAGAGAAATCAATAAATCAAGTCATGCAAGAGTTCAGGTCCGAGGAGGCTGTCACTACTACTTCCTATTACAGTTACTTCATTTACTTCACTATTACTTTACTTCACTGGTTAAGAAAATCAAATTTGAGAAAGAAGTAAGTACAGTACAGTGGTGGAGCTAAAAACAGGTTTAGATCGGCAAAATGGCGTCTTAAAAATAAATGATTAAAGATTACTCAAACATGCATGAATAACTCCAAATACAACTTCAGCTGAGTAAATGTTGAGAGGAAACTACTATCACTAAGCTCTAAAAAGTAGATTTTGCGTTTAAAAGTGAGCTGTAGATTGTTTTACTTGAAATAAACTTAAAATTCCAATAAACAAGGACGACTCAGAGCTGTGCATTTGAACGTTTTCTTTTCTGTTTTGCGGCGTAAGTAGATCCTGCAGCAGCCGTTTGCACGTCTGGCACTGAAACCAAGGGCCCATTCTGCACCAGGGCCATAACTCTCCACAACAGGGCGAGTGAGGGGGGCAGAGAGAGGAAGAGAAGAGAGAGAGAGAGAGAGAGAGAGAGAGAGAGGGAGGAGGAGAGGAGGAGAGGAGAGAGAGAGGGAGGAGGAGAGGAGAGAGAGGTTATAAATGATGGCGCGGCCTGTGAAAACAAACCACAGCGCTGCCCTGATTACAGAGAGATCCAGAGCCCAGAACAGCAATTAGCACAGCCAAAGACATTTATCTGAGAGGGGAGGAGAGGAGGAAGAGGAGGAGAAGAGAGGGAGGAGAGAGGGAGGAGAGAGCGGGAAAAGAGGGGAGCAGTAGTAGTTTACCGTAAGTCCAAGTCGGCACTAAAGACCCTGTATCCTATCGTTTCCCGTGTATCTGAGCAGCTCTTAAACTGATAATTCTGAAGCGTTTTATTGTCCGTTAATCAGGAAGTGCGCGTTAGCTGCCAGTAGTAGAGGTGGTAGTAGTAGTAGTAGTAGTAGTAGTAGTAGTAGTAGTAGTAGTAGTTGTTGTTGTTGCAGCTGCCAGGTTTATTGTGTTTTGTAAGCAGCTCTTGAACTCAAAAGAAGTCAGTGTACTTTCTGCATTTTATTATCTGATCATCAGGAAGTGCGTGGTAGCATGTTAGTTATTGTTAACGTTATTGTGATAGCAATACTCTGGTCTCAGAGAGTTGTGAAAAGTGCTTATAAACTTATCATGGTGAAGAATTAGAACGCTCTGAATGCAGAAGGTGAGTGAGGAAGAACTTTGGACCACTGCAAACTGTTTACAATGAACTAGTTTAATAAAAAAAAAAAAAAAAACTTTATTATTATTACTATTATTATTATTTTTTTTTTTTTTTGCACATACACTGTCTCCAGTGAAAAGAAAAGTAATAATAATAATAAAGTAATACAGATAAAGTAATAAGTAAATAAAATAAAGAGATAAATATAGGGAAAAGAGGGAAATAAAAATAAAAAAACAAGTAAATAAATAAATACGAGGAAAAAACACAATCTTATTTTATATATATCACATCATACACGTACACATATACACACACACACACACACACACTCATGGAGATAGATAAGTTTAATGTTATTCAGGCAGAGCATTAACATCTCCATGGAAACGGGCAGTTAGGAGATGCTCTACCTGAAAAGTTACACTGTGCAGCTTTAACACTGACATATATTAAACTTTGCTCTACTACTACATTATTTATCATCTTCCTGTTCGCTGATGAGGTTTTAGAAAATGACCTGATGCACCCTGACCACCAGGGGGCGGAGTAAACGTGTAAACACCCCATGCGTTTCAGATGCAGATAACGTGATGTGATTGCTACCACATAAATGTAGTTTCATCACAAACAGACCTGGAGTTGTGTTTTGTTTCATTCACAAACAGAACACACTCTCTTCCACCTTGTGATGTCATGTGGTAATACAGGAAATGCTCCATTGTGTTTTTAAAATCCACACGCCTTCACTAGAATCTCTTCTGAATTTAAAGTAAAACGCAGCTGTTAAAGGTGCACTGTGTAACTTGCCTGGTTACTCGTCTCCATGGAGATGTTATTGCTTTACCTCCATTATTCCAAAGTATGGCATTAAACTTTTCAGTCTCCATAGAAACAAGTGAATTTACAGGTGAGATCTGTGAAGCGAAGGCCCCACTCACAGTCAGAATATGTTTTTAGTATTAAATAAGTATTTTTCACCATAAAAACACACATAATCAAATAAACGCATCTTATACTAGTTACCGTACTGTTGAACATTACAAGCAAAGAAATAGCATCTCCATGGAAGCAGACCCCAACCTGAAAAGTTACGCAATGAACCTTTAACTCGAAAACTATTGCTTCATGACATCACAAGGTGGAACAGAGCATTTTGAGCTTTAGATGTAATAAATAATAATTAAACACAACTCCAGGTCTGTTTTTGAGGAGGTAACAACGTTCTAACATGACTTAAAGCTCACAAGAGTTAATTTTGTGACTTTTTGTGCCAGCTACAACTTATCGTTCCAAAAACGAGACTCAAAAGCCGGGGTGACCGTTTTTTTTTGTGCAAACTTTGGAAAGCTCTCCCTCCTCACGTTAATAGCGCCCCCTTCAGTCGATTCTTTTAAGTCTCGTTTAAAAACACACGTTTACTCGCCGACTTTTAACACGGCGTGAGAACTGTGTGCTCCTCTGACCTACTTTTATTGATTTTATTTGCTATTTTTCTATTTGTTAATATTAATATTTGTTTATGTTTTTTATTGACTTGCTTATCTGTTTGTTTTATTTTATTTTATTTAATGTGTTAATGTATATTTTGCTTACTCTGTGCAGCGCTTCGGAGACTTTGTGTTGCTAAAATGTGCGATACAAATAAAGTTGGCTTGGATTGGATTGGATTTAACAGCAGCCAAGACAATTTTAACGTGATAATTTAGATTTTTTTTTAAATAATTCCACAGTATAACTTGTGAATCCTTAAAATCTACGTGTGAACAGGGCATGGGTCAGAAAAGTGTGAATGTGGTCACTCAAATGTGGTCACTCAAATTAGATCATGGCTGCGCGGTCGCCATGGCACCGCTGTGTGTTAGGCTTCTCTTTGATCACTTCGTCACGTGCACGCCCCTGCCTTCACGTGCACGCTCCTGCCAGCACACACACACACACACACACACTTCGCCCGACAGTAGTGACGATACATAGAACCCCCGTGCGTGTGAATGCCTGTCAGTCGGGCCTGTCTCAAATGTCCAAACCTCAAAGCGACCGGGACAAAGCAGAGTGACGGGGCGCTGGGATTGGCTGTGACGCGGCGTGATTGACAGACGCTGGCAGCTGTGCGGAGCGGGGGACACAAAGAGACATTGTGGGCCCCGTGAATGGGCTGAGGGGAGATCGTGCACAGTCCACCGCGATCAAAGCGCGACACGTTTACTCAAAGATCTCAGAGGATAAGATACGTGATACTGGAGAGGATCAGGAGGGCTTAAGGCACTTTCTGTGTGGACGCTGTGTGAAAACTCTACCTACAAACTTTGGACTGACTTTTGAAATAAAAACTCAGCAAAGATGGTTGTAAAATCGACAGACTAGCTCTGACATCATGGTAGAACTCTTGGCATTTAGGTGCATTGTGTAACTTTTCTGGTTTATCAAACGCTTTTCTCCATGGAGATGTCATTTCTTTGTCTGGAATGTTTCACAGTATGGCCTTAAACCTTTCTATCTCCATGGAGACCAAACTAGACCAAGTTACAGGTCAGATCTGTGGAGGGGCGACCCCGCTCACAGTCAGAATGTCTGTTTTTGTAGGTATTTTTGAGCCTGTAATTCAATAAATGTAAGGTAGAGCTGTTTAATGTCACGCTGTGGGACATTCCAGGCAAACCAATGACGTATCCATAGAAACAAGCAGGTGATGGACCCCCAACCAAAAAGTTACATAGTGCACCTTTAATCAAATGTATACGCCGTGGATATTTCCAAAAAATTCCATGAATGCTTAGATAAATAACTTTGCAAATGTTAGATTGATATCATTAGTTCTACACAAACGGGGTTTTATGCAATTTGTTTTGTTTTGTTTCGCTTTTTACCGTGTTATAATGTTGTTCTCTCATCAAAAACATGTCTGAAGAGGTTTTAGATGTCCTCCATGCATCCCGGGCCCTATACAAACCCTCCTTATGCTCGGTACGATTCTGTCCAAAGCTCGGCCCATGATGCACTCTGATTGTGTTGTGACAGCACTGAAGGGAGTGTGGAGAGCAAAGGGAGGAAGGACTCTAAAATGAACTAAAATGAAATGTATTAAACTTATTAAATATAGCAGTTTTCAATAAAAGTTCATCTAAATATGTGTAGCAATACCCCAGAAGTGTAGAAGTATCATAGCCTCTTTTTAATCTAATGGCTCTGACTGTAGGCGATAGAGAAAAGGTGGAAAGTTCAGGCGAATACAACAAGCTGACTGGTCGAAGCAGCAGAACATGCAAAGAAATCAAAAGGCGGTCAAATTATGTTTAGAGGAAAAGCACGGACATGTTTTCCATCCACAAAAAGCACTTCCTATTGCTCATTTTGCTAAATCAAAATACCGTAATTTCCAGACTATAAACTGCTACTTTTTTGTCACACTTTGAACCCTGAGGCTTACACGACGATGCGGCGAATGTACGGACAGATTATTTGTTTATCAACACAGCCTATGCAGCAGAGTCGATGGTGAGACGTTGGCGACGGCAGCGTGACGAACTGACTCAATGCAAAAAGACGACAAAAGCTTTCAGAGGCAATAAAAGCTGATGGCCCGAACGCGAAAATGTTCTTGAAGACGTGGACACCTGCGGCTTATAGACAGGTGCAGCTCAATTGTCCGGAAATTACAGTAATCCAAATTTTTGGTCAAATAGGCTGAAGTACCTCCATTGTTGGTGCCATGTTTTGGTTCATTTGGGAGCTTTTAGAGACGCATCTGTGCTGTGCCAGCCCCACATTGCCAGCCTTATTATCTTGGTCTGTGTCAACGGGCAGCGTTAGCCTGAGCGGTCAATCCCTTCTCCATTCTGTTTGAATCCAGAAGAGTCTAGAACTTGACCTTAGAGCGTGAAAAACCTCCGTCCAAACTTTATGGTCCAACCACAGCCGCTCATTTGTATCACGTGTCTCTCAAAGGCAGAAGACTTCTCCTCTAGTAACATTCAGAACAAAATATATCACTTCTTTTACCTGAGTTAAGTCTGCTCTGTTTCTCAGTCCTCTGTGTTGTTTTTTGCCATTTTTACCAGTAAGCCGCCATATTTGTTTTGCCACAAATGGAGCATGCGTCTCTCTGATTGGTTACTCCACCTGTCAATCACGCCTTCTGAAATCAGGGAGACAGGATATGACTCCAGATCCACTTGTCTTTATAAAGTTTTGTCAAATTGTGCTGCACAGATAAGGGCAACTTGAGTTTTTTCTACAGAAGGACCTTTGGCTCTGTGACTGGACCAGTCATCCAGTGACTCCAGCCCAAACAGAGAAGTGGGAAAGGTTTAAGATGGATTCTCGATACTGCTACCACTGAAGTTCATTGCTAAAGTTGCCATTACAGTAGATGTTTACTCAACCATGCATAGCCTATGAAATGACTCCTCATAGACTTTTTGATTGGAAAACTTTATACAATAACATAAACTAGAAACCAATCAAAGACCTTTACATGTAACTGTAAATCTAAACTGTATATTTCACATAAGTGGATGAGTTTGTTACACTGTGGAGTCGGTGCCTTATTCACAGCGCAGGCCTCAGACCCGCTGACGTTGCTATTCACGATAAAGAGCTTCAAACTTTTGCCTGGAGCACAACATTTATTTCTTGAGTTGAATTCTCCAAAGATCTCGTTTGGTTTTCTACCCTCCAGCCCCACGTCGCACCAGCCCATATCCCCCAGTGCCACGTCGGTAAATTTATGCTCTAAATGCAGCTGATTGCTAGCACTTGGTACAGGCTATGGTCTGCATCTCCTCAGCCCGTCACAGAGTCCAGCACTTAGCCACCGCCAACATACATCACACGCTACACGCTAAAGCTAATCATGAGCCTCTGTTCATTTAGCATCCATCTGAGTGGTGACAGGAGCTGTAAACTGTAAGCAGGGGGAGGTGGAGGGCAAAGTGGTCCGGACATCTATCCATCAGTGGGACAGTGGGCTCCACGTGGCGGGGTGCAGAGCTCCATCAGAGGGCGGGGTGCAGAGCTCCATCAGAGGGCGGGGTGCAGAGCTCCATCAGAGGGCGGGGTGCACAGCTCCATCAGAGGGCGGGGTGCAGAGCTCCATCAGAGGGCGGGGTGCACAGCTGATTGGTGCTAATGGCTAACACATGGAGCACACAGGGAGAGCCTGTTCACTCATGGTTCTGTTCACTTACCTGGAGAGACACAGCAGGTAAACCACACAGGACGTGTCTTTTGTAAAATAAAAAAAACAAAAAAACAAAACACTTTATATGCTGAACTTCGACTGTGAAGAAGAGTGTGTGTAGAAGGGGGACTGGGGGTAGGGCCACACCTGGAGACTGTCATATTTTAACATAAAACCTTTCAAGAAGAAATGCTCCCAGTGTTAGTTTGTAAAGATAAAGATAATGACGTTCAGATCTCCTGTAGAGCCAGTTGATATTATCATAGTCACTGTTACCATGGTCACTGTTACCATGGTGTTACAACAGCGTTACCATAGTGATGCCACAGTGTTACTACGGTATTACCACAGATTTATCAGTGCTGGGGTGGCCAAACTATGACCTGGGGGCCAAATGCAGCCCTCAGAACAATTAGTGTTTAGCCTTTTTACTCCAAATGCAAATTTGAGTAATTCTACCACTGTAAACTCAATAATCACGTTGTTTTGTGACACAGAGTTTAAATGAATGTCCCGAGCCTTGTTAAAGGTACAAAAGTTCAGCTTTGTTAAATGCACCAGTCTGAATATTGACCAAATGTCTGTGTCTCCACTTCAAATACTCGTAGATATGTGCCCCTCAGTGAAAAAAGTCTGGACACCCCGTCATAGTTCCACAGTATTACCACAGTGTTACCATGGGGTTACTACAGTCAGTTTTACCACGTTGTCTTCACAATATTACTACTGTATTTCTATTGTGTTAATGATTGTTGAGTTGAAATGAAGACTTCACATCAAAGATATAAAAATATTTGTAGGTAGTTACACAGGTGTGGATGGATACAGGTGAAAATGACCCACTTCAACCAGACCTTCTCTCTCCGTTCTCCAGACCCTCCCTCTTCCCTTTCTCCCCTCTCCTGTCCCTCTCTCTCTCCACTTTCTCTTCACTCTCCAGACCCTCCCTCTTCCCTCTTCTGTCCATCTCTCTTCCCTCTCTTGCCCCTCTCACCCCTCTCCTCCCCCTCTCTCTCGTCTTCTGCCCCTCTCCCCCTCTCTCTCTCCCCTCCCCTGCCCCTCCAGTATGGCCGGGCTGCTGCGTCCAGTTGTTTCCAGATGGACAGATTGTCCCAGCGTGCACCCTGGGGTCACATTTGACCTGGAAGTGCTGCGATTGGTCCAAAGGTCACGCTGCCGGCCCCTGATTGGACGAGGGGTCATTCTTTTGGTCGGAGAAGGTCCCACCTCCATCCATCAGTGTCAGTGGGCTTCTGCTGGCACCATTATTTAAGAGCAGTGTGTGTGCACCATGTGTCCACTGTGTGTAATCACTGTGGACGGGCTCGGGGACTATAGGGACCCTGTTTTATCCACATGTCTTATACAGGGAGACATGGGGAGAATAGACAGACATTTTACTCAAGAAACAGTATTGGTATTTCAAAATAACATTACTTAATAATGGTACAAAAAACTACTCAAGACTGGACATCCGATAATGCACAAAATATAAATCATATCTGAAGGAATGATTTAAGAAACACAAATGTTCAAATCATTTCATATTGTCCACATAAAGCTTTTGTCACTTTAGACTTACTCACAGTGGGAAGAGGAACCACAACTTTTACTCCAGATGTCCCTATTTACCCGGGACAGTCCCAGTTTTGAGCCCCATGTCCCCTGTCCCAGCAGATTTCTCCAAAACCATCGATTTGACCCAGTTTTATCCAAGAAATGTCCCAGTTGTTCCTATTTTTAACAAACTTGTTACCCACCAGCAGTAAAGGGGCCAATATTTTGTCCTTTTTGAGCTAAAATACAGAAAACCATGCTTGGGCACAACAAATGCAACAACGGAAGTCCCTCAGATTAAATACTGCTACATGTGAGTCAAGAAAGGACAATATTTAGCGCTGTTTTCACTATTTTATTATTACCAACCATCCAAACCCAGTCTCAGTTTTTAATTTTGAATATCTGGTCACCCTAACTGTCCAATATATAAGTTAAATGATGGGGTCTGTAAACTTTTCAAAGAAGTGCATTTCAATAAAAAAAAACATGTAGTTAAATAAATGTCATTAAGCACCACCCTAGGCTAGTCTAAGTCTTCATTCAATCTCTTGTTTTAAACACGTCGAGAGCAGAAGCGAAAGTAACGTACGTGTCCATCTTTTGAGAAAGAGTCCCTGGTCATAGATGGATTCAAATATAATTAGTGGGCAAAATAAGGAATATTTACACTGTCTCTGTCTAGCCAAAATTCTAGTTTAAATGGTCGCAATAAGTAAATTCCAAAAGCTGTAATGATTTACATAGAAATTTCTTTTTGTGATGGACAATGACGGTGATCTGTTGTTTCGACCAGATACCAAGTAAAACCAACACGAGTATCGCAATATCAATCCAGCAACAGTGAGTTTTGTATTAAACTGCACTGAAACTCTTATACTATTAAATTATCTTTACTCCACCGCAGTTTGAGCTCATTTTTATTTTATTTTTTTAGTTATTTATGAGACAGGGACAGTGCACAATCTACATTAACCTTAACAGGAGAGATGCTTTGTGCAGATTGTAGCACTAGAGATAATTTCCACCTGTCATTCCTGGTGCATTTTTTTTAGGTTTGATGGGAGAAACCGGAATGCCTGGAGGAAACCCACTCAGACACGGGGAGAACATGCAAACTCCACACAGAAAGGCCCAAGTGACCCAGGGATCGAATCCAGAATCACTCAGCTACCGCGCCGCATGTCAAATTTAAACAACGTAGTTTTTTGGTGTTTTTTTTTTTGCGTTGAATTAAAACCAGCCCAAATGTTCATACAGCCTGACACCACAGAAACTGCAGTACAGTCAAATAACGGGTGAAACGACTGTATGGCACAGGCGTTGCTGATGGGCCCTGGTTTGGTGAGGTTTTGGTCAGACGGATGGAGGCGAGGCGGCGAGTGGTGATTACTGTACCATCATGTTCACATTATACAGACAAGTGCTTCCATGTGTACGCAGACATGCACGAGAACTCAGCCAAGCAAATCCAAATGATCGGCAAATAAACTCAGTATCGTGTCTTGTTAGGAACAAAGGGAGACACACACGGAGCAGTGCGTCAGCCCCATCATTTCTCATGGAAGTTGGCAGTTTGATTACCCCTTTGGCATGGAAGACTGTCTTTGGCATGACTCTATGTGGTAGAGATGTTTGCCTAATTAACTGGAGGTTGGTACAATCTCCTCTACTCCATATTGCGATATGTTCTTGAGCAAGACACTTCACCCAACTTGTACGTATCAGTTTGCGCTTATTGGGAGTTGGAATGCAGACGAGGAACCCGCAAAATGGAAGCCACATCTTGACTGTTCCCCGGTCCAAGTTGGACTGGATCAGAAAACAGCCACTTCAAACACCATCAGCCTCAAAGACGGAGCCTTCGTCTTGTCACATCCTGAGCCGTTCTAGCCTGGAATCCAGAATACACACTTCTCTAAAACTTTACAAAGGTGCGAGCCCGGTCACTGGTCAATCCCCCACAGTTCAGATGGGCGTGACTAACAGGTGGATTAGCCGATCAGGGACACACACGGTCCGTCTGTATCAAAACAAATATGGCTGTTTAGGAGGAGAAATTTTTTTTTTATATCACAGCTGACTGAAAAACACAGAGGATTTCTGCAGAATCAGTGAGCAAAGCACTAAACTCTGTTCATCTGAGGGGAGAGAAATGTCATGAAATGCGACCACACCTGACCATATCTAGTAATTGGTTTATTTACCACTGAATCAAGACTGTTCTTTATCAACTTTAACAGTCTTATATACTCTAATAGTTTAATAGGAGTATGTCACACAACACAGTGGGATGGGAGTATCTTAGCTGAGTACCATTCACCTGATCCAATGTACCATGTAATGTATAAACCCTGTTATAAATCCAGAAAGTTAGTTCAAAATTGAGTTGTCTAAATATTGATGGAAGTGCCAGAAGATTTGTTTTAACCACAACATGCTCTGGTGTTTCCTGGAGACACCATGATGTTTTGAAGTGTGTGTATACAGGGGACTGGACACTGTGAGGACCCCCCAAGCAGGAGCAGCAAACGTCTAAAATCCTGAGATTGTATAGGGCCTTGTTTAGTCCTGCAGTTACATAATCCTCCAGGGGCCTCTTCATAGACTCTGGGGCCACACACTATTTGGGACTTGATTGTGTACATAAACAGGACACTCAAATGTGAAGCAACACGCAACTCCGGCAGGGCCTTGATTGGGGGAAAAATCAAGATTATTCAAACGATTTGGCACACAAAGAGAGTAGATTATAAGGTGTTTAAAATCAACTGATAAAACACAAAAAGTCTGTTCTGATCGTTAGTAAAACGTTTGAACCTGAAGAAGAGGGACTCTCAGGGGAGGAAGCAGCTGATTGGATCAGGTCGGACTCGTTTAGCCAATCACAACAATGATCTCACTAGCGACAAAGATTCTTGGGTCAAAATAGGGGTTAAAAATATTAAACTCTGTCAAGGTTCTGCACACGTCAAATGTTTACTACGTATAGATTTATCCACTGTTTTGTCCTACTGTGAGTATTTTTTGTTTTTTATTAAAACTGTAGCAATGATGTAATCATATTTTAGGCCAATAACCCTATTATTAGAAACAGGCAATACACCAAAAAAATCATATTTTCATAATTTTCTTGGAGACATTTTATTGCGATTCTCGTATACAGTATTTTGATAATGCCAGTGTTGTAGGATAAACGGTAGTAGGCTGAGAGTTGAAGAGAAGAGACCTGAGTCTGGAGTTCTAACACAGAAGATGTTTATTTACCTCAGTACAGACCAGCACAGAGACATGACCCCTCAGGACACGGATAGTGTTGTCCATTCAGTCTAATACAGTCCAGTCTGTTTATGCTTCTGCTGTAGGGAGTATTATACCTCTGGTGACAAAGATAACAAGGGCTAAGCTGGTAGTGAGTGCTCTCAGTACAGCACAGAAATGTAAGTCCTCTAAAAGCCTTGAAGATACAGATTAAAGCGCTTCGAGTGCCTTGAAGGTGGGAAAGCGCTGTGCTATATAAAAATGTGACCTTTAAGTTCACTCTTTAGTGTAACTGGTGAAGTTCTGCTGGAGGCTGAGCCACATTAGGAGTGGGTTAGGAAGTGTCTGTGTTTGAGCAGAGTACTGCATTAAACCGCAATTATTAAATTATGACATTATGTAATTTCCATTTCAAACTAGCTCACCTTTCCTTTGCTAAGTGCACTGGTGGAGTGCAGTGAAACAGGGCATCAGGTTGAATATGGACCCGCACGAACCCTAATCACTAACCCGTGTTCACGGTCCTGTTTAGGTTTGATTTTCAACTAAAAGGTAAGCGTGACTAACTTAAAAACTCCTAATGTTTAGCTGTAAAATTCTGTCCAGTGTCTTCGTCGCCCATGCGCCCACACGACAATTCTCCATAAAAATACAAAAACATGATACAAAACTGTACACAGCAACTTGACAAACGTGGAGCGCAAAGGAACAAAAAACAAAAGTGAAACCTATAAAACACGTTAATCTGCTAAACCGAAAATGTTCATTTTGTCTTCTTATGTACTTTAAACTTCTTAGGTTCTTTTTAAAGACAATACAGTAACTTGTATTTACCTTGTTGACAACAGCTGATATACGACACGTCACCACCAACACCGGTGATAGTTCTGAAGATGGCTCGCAGCAGCAGCCGAAACATGTCAACAAGGTAAATAAAAGTTACTGTATTGTCTTTAAAAAGAACCTAAGAAGTTTAATGTTAATCTGCTGTTGGTGGTGAATATGGCATTTTCAAAACAAATCAAAACAATCTTACTAATAACCGTAAGGAGAGATTGCTAGATTACTCAAACATGCATGGATGAGCCCTTCTTTAACATTTGAACCTGATACGTACTGACACCACCTTTTCAAAATCCTCCATCTTGGACTCTCACTGCGGTCTCAGCGGTCTAATTGTGGATACGTTTTGCAGGACGAGCAGGGTCAGTTTCAGAGCTACGTGAAGAGACAGAACCTAAGACGATAACTATGTCCCATCTGCCCCAGAGACAGCCCCAGAGAGGACAGGACTCCAGCCGGTCTGCTCCTGGACCCTTTATTAGATCAGAGCCACAGTCCTGGGTCTGAGCTGGACACATTAGCCCAGGAGGAGAGGGGGCATCTGGGGAGGGCATCTGGACAGGAGAGGTATAGAGTACAGAGTTATGTTCAGGGCTAGTGCTACTGTAGGTGCACATTTTCTCTACTATTCAAAAACAAATTCATTTCATCATAAAATTAAGTTAATTATGTTATGTTAGTTTTAGCCATAGACTGTATATGTAAATGGACATAGCTAACCTGCTTGTGGCTGCGTTCCAAACAGGAAGTGAGCATGGGCAAGCTTTGACTCCACCGTCTCTGGCTCCAATTCACTTTATATTGAAAAAGCGTGGTCCCTCTGTCTGTAACTGCTGCTGTGAGCCTTGTCATTTTGGTCTTAAAATGTTAACCTGCTCTACACGATTTGATTGACAGCGTTGCTAAGCGCCCGCGCCCTGCCAAACCGGTGGTGTGGGTGGGAAGGGGCGTTACGTTCAACAGCCTCTCTCCTGATTGGCTCTTTGGTTGCTATGATACTCACGGTCAGAATTCCAAATATGGGACTGTGCTCCAAATTCGCTTCTGTAACTGCCAGCCTTGATGAGCTTCATTTGACTGGAGCCAAATACTATGGCTGACAAAGTGCTGTAATCAATATAGAAATCGGTTCAGGTTTGGTTAAGTTTAGGATCGTGGAGATGTTCTCGCTTTGTCTGGAATGTTTCACAGTGTGTCATTAAACCGTTCTATCTTCTTGGAGACTAAACCAGACCACATTACAGGTCAGATCTGTGGAGAGGCGACCCCGCTCACAGTCAGAACGCCTGTTTTTCAAGGTATTTCTGAGCTCTAAAACCACCTGTAATTGAATAAATGTAAAGTAGAGCTGTTTAATGTCACACTGTGGAACATTCCAGGCAGTGAACTGACATCTCCATAGAAACAAACAGGTGACGGGCCCTCCACTAGAAAAGTTACACAATGCACCTTTAAGATGAGGAGAATGGTTAAGGTTAGATTAGGAAAATGTTGCATGTTTGTCACCCAAAAGCCGCCTGTGAGTCCAAAAAAGATCACACTGTACGCCTGTTCATAGATGCTAACACGTTACCATGGCAACCAGACGTGACTATCAGCTTTAACCTTTAATATGGGACCTTCTGCGGATTTATCATGGGTTCAGTTTGTATGAATATGTTTTGAAGCTCATGTTTTGTCCTTGTGCTGTCACATAAAGACAGACAGGGACAGATATATCCATTCCAAGCGTCCAGTGTTGCATATTTACTGACCGGCTCTGTGTTGGGGAGTACAAAGTAATGTTTCTATGCGTGTGGATTTCTATTATTTGTATTTCTGTCTGAATACCAGCCCTTCTTCGCCACCTGAGACTATAACATCAGTA
Source organism: Taenioides sp. WSHXM2023 (assembly GCA_029959045.1). NCBI lineage: Eukaryota > Metazoa > Chordata > Actinopteri > Gobiiformes > Gobiidae > Taenioides > Taenioides sp. WSHXM2023. The sequence continues at coordinate 27,642,084 of CM057101.1, read as the reverse complement.
AATTCTACAAATCTATTCCTCTAAAATCATCCTAACGCTAATATTTGTGCTGCATCTGTGTTTGTAGAAGTACCACCAGCACAGCCCAGCCAGATCTGTGGAACCTCTGACCCAGGAGAGAGGGCCCTGCCAGCTGGCCCCCGTCCTCCCTCTGCCCCCCTCCTGTCGGACCCCCATCGGGCCCCTGCGCTCTGGGGGGAATACTGGCTCTGTGTCCCCCAGCTGAGCTCCTGCACACTGAGCATCTGTGCCGGGCCCCTCCCTTTACTGCAGTGCCCACGGGCTACTACTAGTACTACTACTACTATTGTACTATGACTACTACTACTACTATTGTACTATGACTACTGCTACTGCAACCACTGTGTTCTACCTAATAATGCCATCCGTGACAAACATCTTCTCTGGGGACCTAAAATACACAATAGAGGCTTCAGTTGTTTCAGTTGTTGCCAGCAGAATTATCAGTGGGTTAGTACAAGATTAAAAAACAAACAAACAAAAAAAATCAGGTCTGATTTTTAAAACAGAGCAAATGATAAATAATAAAAATAAATTAAAAATATGTTTGTATTAATAATAAAATACATAAAAATACATAAATATATTAATAAAAATTAGTTAAAAAATATAAAATAAAAATAAATTTAAGAAAAAGTAATAAATAAAAATAGGTTAAAAAAAATATTTTGTACATGTACATTAATTAAACTAAAGTACAAAAGTGCAAAATGCAATTTTTTGTAAAAAATCTGTATTTTGGTAGTGACTTTGTTTAATGTCTTGTTCAACTATTTCATTGTTGTTCCAAAACAAATGTTTGGATTCTATGTTCATCTACTTAAAATTTGTAATTTTAATTAATATAAAATATTTTAATGGAAAAAATGACACAATAAAATGATGTGTTTAAAGTTTTAGGGAGTATTAACGTTGGAGAGAAGACTGAAATCTGAACTGATAAACTAATCCAAGAATGTTTTCAACATGTTTGTCGAGGTCTAAACTACAGGGTCAGCAGCTTTTACACAAAATAAGACCTCATGGAGGCACAGGGAGGGCATCTGACACACAGTTTTCACGATTCTACAGTTTTAAACTTCAAAACTGAGGAAATCATTAAATAATTAAATACTGCAATGATAATTAAAAAACACATTTTTAACAATAGAATGTGATTAAGACAATCCTAAAACAGTATGTTCTAATTATTATTTATTTATTTATTTAATTAATTTTATTTATTTATTTATTTATTTATTTATTTTTTTTTTTTCCAGTATCCATACTTGTTCAAATAAGTAACTAATTTTGATACTAGTTTTAGTATTAATTAGTATCTAGTTCATTGTCCGATCATCAGGAAGTGCTTGTTAGCATGCTAGTTGTTGTTATTTTTACTGTGACTCTGCTCTAATTATGCTCAGAATGCATAAGGTAAATGAGGAATAACTCTGACCCACTGCAAACTGTGCAAAATGAACTATACAGCGCCTTTAATTTTCATAGTTATTTTGATTTATTGAACTATTTTGTGATCGTAGAAAAAATTATGCTGCAAAACCAAAATTATGCTTCATTTTTGCAGAATTTTAAAATTTTTTTTCACAATTTTGTCTTGAGTAAATGTTAACACAGTACAGATTGAGTTTTCTTCCTCTGTGTTTTCTTTCTGTTGATGCGAGTCCATGATTGCGCTGTAGCCGTTGTTTATGTGGATAGCGAGGGGCCGATCGGGGGGGCCCCTGTGATGAATGCTGGTTTGTACTGGCCCCGCCCCCTCCACGCCGAAAAAAAACAACAAAACCAAAAAGAGAGAGAGAGGTAAACAGCTTGTACCCCCCACCTCCTCCACCCAGACCCCCGTGTGGGCCCCCAGCGTGGGCCCCCGCGTGTCAGCCGTGATTGATAGGCAGCCCTCTAATTGGACGACAGGGGAGAGAGGGAGAGAGAGAGGGGGAAGCGGAGCAAGCCAATCGGGACACGGGATTGGGGGGGGTCGGCCAATCAGAGAGAGGCGGAGATGGTCGAGCGAGGGAAGGGGCGGGGCTTGATCATCCCGAAGAGAAGGGGAGAGGTAGAGAGAGAGGAGGGGGAGGAGCTACGTGTGAGTGATGTCATTGTGTGTGTCGGTTTTAGATCTTTTCTTTTACCGGGTTTTTTCTTTTTTTTTTTTTTCTTGGAAGAGGACGGAGTGCAAAAAAACGACACTAAAATCACAAGATTCAAGGATATTTCCATGCGCCCTCTAGTGGCAGAAGTGAGGACGGTTTTAGATCTTTTACTGCTTTTTTTCTTTTTTCTTTTCTTTTTTTTCTTCTTTTTTTTTGAAAGAGGACAGTGTGCAAAAAACGACGCTAAAATCACAAGTCAAAGATTCAAGGATATTTACATGCGCCCTCTAGTGGCAGAAGTGAGTAGTGCCTGAGCAACTGTTTAATAAAATCGTACTTCTTTGAGTAGTTTTCTAGCACTTTTATTCTTATTATTTTTTTTTTTTACTGTAATACAATCTTAGTCAACCATACAGAACATTTACATAACAATAAACACAAATAAAAAACAATAACAATAAAAATTAGGATCAAAGTTTAAACCATACTGACAAAAATAAAGCAAAATATAACAAAAACAGGACAAACAGGTAATCCATAAAAAGACAAAACAGACAAAAACACACAGACGGACAGACAAAACAGACAGGACATGTGTAACAGAGAAGACACACAAAAATCAACAGGACACAACACAAAAAGACAAACTGGACAAGACAAAACAAACACCTGAAGGTCTCACACCTAAAGCTCAAAACCACAGACCCACAACTTCTGAAGTGGACAAACATGTGTCTAAATATAAAATAAATTATGTTTCTCGAATTCAGAACCAGAGTTTCAGTCCCATTTTAATAGTTTATTTGTAGCTATAATTTTTTCAGTTATGAATTGTACATTTAATTTATTTTTAAAGTGTTCCAAACATACTGTAGGTCCACCTTATTAACGGCTTTGAAGATCAAGATTTTCCCCAATAAAATAACGGTGTTCACTAATTTTGATGAGGGATTATTCCGCACACCAACATTTATATTTATGAGACGAATCTCTTGAGTGATTCTGAATTCGTTCAACTGTTTTTGAACTGAAAGCCAAAACTCTTTTTTAATACTGCATAGTTTAAGGTCTCTTTTTGTAGCTATAATTTTGTAAAATATTTTTTAATTGAAAGATTCTTGAGTAAGACTCTATTGTGGTGTTGATAAAGTTATATATAATTGGAGCACTTTTATTCTTACTTGAGTAAAAATTGTACTTCCTCCTCCCACCGTGAATAAATCTAAAGTGACAGAAGCTTTATGTGAAAATATGAAATGATTTTGACATTTGTGTTTCCTTCAGATCTCATTTTGTTTTCATTTTTGTGTTTAGGCAGAGGCGCTACGTCACTTTTTTGTTTGTGCCCATAGAACTGTTTTTGTTTTTCAGAGGAATATTCTACCGTATGGCGATAAATGTGATAAATGTGTCTATCTCCACGGGAATCAGGCGGCCAGGCTAAGTGACAGGTCAGATCCGTGGAGAGGAGACCCCGCTCAGTAAGAATGCATGTTTGTTTTCCAGGAACAAAAAGGTTTGCGAATCCTCCACCAGAAAATGGTACTTTATAAAAAAAAATAATAGCTTTGGTTGATTGTTTAGTTCCTCTAATAACATTAACTTCAAATTATAAACCAGATACAAACAGTTTCTCTTGAGTTATTTCTCGGATTACTACTTCTACTTGAGAAACAGTATTACATTATTATGAAGTAACAGTATTTTTACTTGAGTACAATCTTTGGCTGTACTCTCCATGTTTGTGTTCGTGTCATTTCATTGTTAGTTCATTCTCTTGTGCACTTCTATAGAAAACATGCTCTATTTCTGCATCTGTTCTTTCACTCTGGGACTCAAACTGGTAATCCCCCGGTGGGCGAATCTTACCCACTGCGCCACTGTCGCCACATTAGTCCAGTTTGTTCACATTTTGTGGAACTGGCAGTATTTCATTTGAGCAGAAGAATGTGTTCCCACTGAGCTCTTCAAAAACTCTTTATTTGTGCAGGCTGACGAATGTGCCGGCCCCTGCATCCATCCTCACGCTCTCCGCCGTCGGTGTTTGTTCACAAAACACAGCGCCGGAGTAAACGTGTGTTTTTCTGACGTGTTTTACGGAGAAACCGCCGATTTTAAGCAGATGAAAACAGCGTCTCTGTGAAAATAAAGCACACGGAGGGTCTGTGCTTCGTCTGGACTTCGTCTGTCCTCACAGCGGGCAGAACTCTGCTGCTCCCCACACACTCAGGCTGTGTGCGCTCTGTAGACCGGGTTTAGTCCTGATCTAGACTCAGTTTGGTCCAGTGCTAGTCCTGGTTTAGTCCTGATCTGCACTCAGTTTGGTCCAGTTCTAGTCCCTTTTTAGTCCTAAACTGGTTTGGTGCAGTTCTAGTCCTGGTTTAGTCCTGATCTAGATTTGGTTTGGTTTGGCCCAGTTCTAGTCCTGATCTAGAACTGGACTAAACCAGGACTAGAACTGGTTTGGTCCAGTTCTAGTCCTGGTTTAGTCCTGATCTAGACTTGGTTTGGTCCAGTTCTAGTCCTGGTTTAGTCCTGATCTAGACTCGGTTCAGTCCAGTTCTAGTCCTGGTCCGGTTTAAGGGCAGAGGAATGTAGTGTGTAGGTCTAACATATTCCAAATATCTGCGTCCCCAAAAAGACTCAATTAAAAACAGAATCTACAAGCTCCAAAATGCATTTCCCACTTAAAATCTCCACTGTCCCTAAAAGTGACTTACTTCATTTTTTTGTGTACGTGTGTGTCTCCTTCTCCCCACTCCATTTGTGTATCCCTCTACATTTCCCCCTGGTGGTTGTGTGTGGAATTGCAGATGTCCCCAAAAGGAGGTGTGTTTTGGGTCATACCTGTAAGATATTTGATAAAGACAAGAAAAATTTAAACATTTAAATATTTTTAGTGTTTTATCAACCCAAATAACAGCCTTAGAGTTCTTAAACAGATCTGCACCTCCATTCTGGGAGTGGACACTGTTGTGTTTGTCTGATGTGAAGTCATGGACAGTGAACGAGCCTCTCCAAAGAGTGTTTTCTTGTATTCAGATCTTCATTTCTTTGAGATGGGCACGTTTTACTTTTTAACAAAGAAGCCAAAGATTCCAGTGTTATAAGGCAGGGGCTCCCAAACTTCTAGGACCCCAAAAATAACCGTGTCAACAACTCGGGACCCCAAGTTATCCTGTAAAAATATTTTAAAATGGTTTAAAGACATATAATGATGTTTTTTGTGTTATTTTACCTAATTCGAGGGTGAATTACCTAATATCCCAAGGACGTCCACTGCCATGACACAATACTGAAGTTAAGATATGCCTTTATTAGTCCCACAGTGGGGAAATTCCAGTTCAAACTATGTACATCAAAATTTCCGTCAAGAGTGTTTATTTTATTTATTTTTTTATTTTATTTTTTATTTTTTTTTGGTGTGGTTTGCTCCATCCAAAACTTAAAAATTCTATACCAGCACAATTTCTTGATGATGATGTCTTAGGAACAAAAGGACATTTTAATGGAAATGAACAACAGGTGCATTAGAACGGAAACAATGAGACAAACCCTAAAACAGGACGGGTTTTTGTGGAGGTCATTTCAAGACTCTCCCTCTTGGTCTTTATTTTGGCTGGTTTTCCACTAGTTCTGCTTTGGCTACAGTGATTATCAGTACTGGGAGTATGAGGTCATACTGAGCCCGCGCTCGCTCTGCTCAGCACTCGCTCTGATTGGTCGGAACTACATGTTTCCGATGTCACACGTTTGGCGTGAGATTCTTCCACGTGTCTTACATAAAGAGTCCAAAAATACTGTGCTTCAGTCATTTATTGACATTTAATCAGCCATTCACAATATGCACTGAAATGTCATCACTCCACAGACCAGAGTGTTAAACTCCCCCTGCAACATATGTGCACACCTGACTCTCCTCTTACAGAGCAGGGAACAGGCTACGCACAGCGCCACCCTGTGGTGAGAGGAACAGGCCTCAGATGGCTGTGGTTTTTGTGTAAATGCACACAGCCTGTAGGTTCTGTAGAGACATCTCCTCCTGCAGTGTCCCCTCTGCAGGACACGTGTCTTATCAGTGTCTCACTTTTCCATATCAGGTCAGTACCCGTACACACTTTACTATTAAAAACATCTTTGTTTGTTCAGCTCTGCTTATTACAGGTTTGTACACATTAAAAGTCCATCTGCAGAGATAAGAGTCACTTTGTGCCACTGCTACAGCAGGTTAAAGATCTCTTAAGTGCAACACATGGGGCCTCATTTGTATTAGATTTGACAGTTTTCCCATTACGACTATCAATCTTTCAAATTAGTAATGATTCCCCAAATACAGACTCAGGATCACAAGTATCGACAGTGTGCTATGGATCTGCACATCCCATGAGAGTGGACAGCTCGTCCTCTGCCATACCACTACATACAAATGAATTTAAAAGAAGCTCAGATATTATATTTAATATCAAACTATAGTGAGGAAGAGTCATGTGCCTGACCAGCCCAAACCACAGTCTTCCATTATCTCATTATTCACCACCATGAGTTTATAAGCACTTTTCTCAGCTTTCAGAGAACAGAGTGGAGTTTTGCCCTCATGGTAAAGCTAACAACAACTAGCATGCTAACCTGCACATTTCCTGATTCTCAGACAATAAAACGTTGTAATTAGATGCAAAAAGTACACAGCAGACTAATTTTTACCTCAAGAGCTGCTTATATCACATATCTGTACTGGGGCAAGACAAAAAAAAATCATGAAGAAATATTTGTGGGAACTAAATTTGGTACAATTTCTCAGCTCTGATGTCAATTGAAGCGCCTTTAGCGTCAATATATTTGATTTTTGACCTCAGACCTCCACTGAACGGTGCATGCGTCAGTTATTGATCGGGTCACTCAGAATCAACAGCAGCTCAGAGTCAATGACCACTCTCCCATGTTCCCCACACACATTTATACACACACACACACACACGCACACACACACACACACACACACACACACACACATACAGGTGCAGCTAATGATGTGAGGGCTGCATTAGAAAGACAGGAGCAGAGGAGAGAAATGGAGGAGAGGGGCATCGACGTCCAGCCAAACTCCATTAGTGTCTCCCATGTGAAACTGCATATGTCTGAATAATGTTATTACACAAAGAGGCTCTGCTTTAAAGGGACAGCGTCAGTACCAGTTTCAAAGCTGAAAACCAGTTGGTCTAAACCTTAAAAATGCCTCTCTCTGATCTGAACAGTCACGACCTAAACCCCAGCACCTGCAGCCAGTCATGAGCCAGTGCTAGTGCAGCCTCTGCAGCTCAGGGAGGGAATTCTGGAGGTTCTGAGCTTCACACGAGCCTGTCCATAAACTGAGACTGAGACAAACTTGGATGTGTCTCTATCTGCGGGTGAAAACTTCGGAGACACAGGGTCAGTTCCTTTAAAGGTCTTATATTACACAACATTGACTCTTGTAACCTTTAAAGGGTGTATGGAGGATTTGTTTTTGTTTCAAATTGTCAGTGATAGCTTTATAGAGATGCAGCAGCCTTGTGATTATGATGACCAAAAAAAAATAATGAAAATCCATCAGCTGTGGACGTGGTGGGGCCAGATAAACATAAGCCAATAGATAATGAGTCTACCTCGTTATCTATTGGCTGTTTGGTCGTCAATCAAACTCTCTACGTTTCTATAGTAACTGACTCTCCGGTGCGCTGGGATTACGTGGTTTATGTTCGCCTCTCACACATTCCACAGACGCAAGACGCCGTTTATTCGACCAACGCAGCGGTTCTTAGCAGCTTTTTCCAACTGTAGCTTCCTCACAGTTTTTACAAAGTTTGTTGCGATGGCAGACGAGAATCCACGACCAGTTAGCCACAAAAGAAAGTCCGTTTATGAGGTCGCTGAAAGAAGAAGAGAAGGGGAAAAGGAGCGAAGCTAAACTAAGGTGATTCTTGGAGATTCCTTCCAGCGATGGCGTCACTGAAGCAGACGAAGGGTCTAAAGACTGACACGTTGGTCGATAAATTACTTCTGGAAACTTCTGCTTGTCATTTGAAAACGTACAGTAGAGTTACAGCAGCAACAGCGATTCTGAACGAGCCCCGGCTGTAAACAAACATGTAGTTTCATTATACACACATTATACACGCTGATTGTGTTGTGATAGCGCTCTGAAGGGGGAGGGACTTAACACGGGGAGCAAACAGAGGGGCGACTCACTGCATTAAAATTAAAAATGTTAATATGTTGTTTAGCATTTTCAAAACAACCACAAAACAAAACTAATTTTTATCGGCTGGCCTTCTTTAACTGGTTTTAGCTTGATTTTATACCTTATTTCTTTTTATTCTATTTCTTTTAATTTATTTATTATAATTATTTGAACTGTGTGTCTGTTTTTGTGTGCTTTCTGCTGTTTTTATGTTTTTTGTATTGTTCTTTGTGGTTTGTACAGCACTTTGTAAACCTTGTTTTTAAGAGTGCTTTATAAATAAAGATTTATCATTATTATTATTATTATTATTATTATTATTATTATTAATAATAATAATAATAATAATAATATTAATAAAAGGTAACATGGTGATCTAAATATGTTTTGTGGTAATAATTCTGCAGAGAAGTGTAATACCCGCCTCTTTAAGTAACACAGCTCCTTAAGTTAGACAAATTCATCCTAATTTGCATCATCCTCCCCGTAGATTCCACCGTGGATCTCACTGCAAAGCTCTGTGCTCCTCTAATGTTCCTCTTCTCAAACACACAGACGCACACACAACGCACACACAACACACACGCACACACTGACACCATGATGGAGTGTCAGGTGCTGCTGGCTAATTCCTGCTCCACGTGTGAGCGGTGCGGTCTACACACTGGAGATGCATACTAAACACAGGACTAATGACATGTGTGAGGGGCTAATGATGTCCTCACAGAGACGGAGGACCACGAGGAGGGACAGAAGACAAACGCATCCAACACGGTCCTGCTGTCCAACTACCCTACTGTCCAACTAGCCTACTGTCCAACCATACCTCTGTCAAACGCTGGCCTACTGTCCAAATGTCCAATACGGTCCTACCATCAGCCTGAAGATGTGTGGGGCTAATGATGTCCTCACAGAGCAGGAAACCACGAGGAGGGACAGGAGACAGCTAAGTCCATTTGTCCAATACTGTCCTACCATCAGCCTGAACATGTGCGGGGCTAATGATGTCCTCACAGAGCAGGAGGACCACCACAGAGAAACAGAAGAAAACTGTGTCCAACTGTCCTATAATTGTCCAATACTGTCCTTACTGTCCATCCGCTGAGACACGTGAGGGGTAAGTCATGGTAGTTATGTTGTTAAAGTCAAAGTGGAGTGTGTTTGTGTGGCAGACCTGTTCTCCATGAGCGCCTGTGGAGCCTGATTGTCTCAGCCAAAGACAACCATTAATCTTACTAATTTTACATGATTTGTTTTTAGCGCACACTCTAAATCTAAAATGTCTCTCTCTGATCTGAACGGTCACTCACTAAACCCCAGCGCCTGCACCAATCCTGAATCAGTGCTAGTGCAGCCTCTGCAGCTCAGGGAGTGAAATCTGGAGGTTCTGAACTTCACATGAGCCTGTCCATAAACTGAGAATGAGACAAACTTGGACATGTCTCTATCTGCAGGTGAAGACTCTGGAGACACAGGGTCAGTGTGATTGTAATAACAGTAGCGCCTTAAACTCTTTGAGGAGAAAACGACCTGACTAAACAACGATGAATAAATTGAAAATACTAACGCTCAGATTAATAAAGTCAAAGTTGTGATGTTGCATAAAGCGTCTCATGTAATCCAGAGCGTGACCCCACAGCGGTGACTCTGCAGCAGTGACCCCGGGGTGACGACCTCTGACCTCTGCGGCTGATGTCACTTCCTGTGCCTGCGGTGGTGTGTGGAGCGGCTCTGTTCCACTGTACCTCCCCTCTCTGTGTGGTCCCCTTCCTCCCCACTCTGTAATCTCATTAGCGCAGTGGGATTGTGCGTATGAATTATGAACACACACGCACACACACACACACACACACACACACACACACACACGCACACACAGATTCAACATGTCTGCTGTAAGTGCATTAGCAGAGACAGAACAGGGCGGGACGGGTACAAATGCCGTCTTTCTCCGCGCCCCGGCATGCCGTTCATCACCGTGGCAACAGCAGCCGGCCAGGCGCGTGACCTCTGACCCCCGCGGAGGTCAGCTCTCAGGGGTCAGTGCTGCAGCCAGCCCTGGGGTTTGTAAGAGAAGACGTGTACACAACAAGAACATGGCGTCCACTGCCCCACTCTTTGCTTGTACATGTTTTTATGAACTTAAAAAACATGGAGGAGCACTTGATGATGTGCACTAGAGGGACTACGTTATGGCATTGTTAACTCAATAAAAACAGATATCTGGAGTAGTATTTAGCTTCTTTCATGTATCTTGTGCAGTAAGTGCGCTCCCCGTTACAAAACACAGTTAAAAAATCTCAAATTTGAATTTTCCCAGGATTGTTACATCAAATTTCTTTCACCAAACTGCATTCATTACTGCATGCTTACATTCACAATCAAAAGTTTCTCATTATCTAACTTTTTTTTTTTTTTTTCCCCCATGGTAATTCCCTCTGCTGCCAATAGATGGAGTCCTGTTGGCATTCCAGTTTGATAAGGAGCAAGCTGGAAAATAATGTCTGGTTTTATACATTATTATTATTATTATTATTATTATTATTATTATTATAAAAAAACAGGTAAATGATATTAAGTTTGCATAGTGTGTAATTTATTTTGCTATATGTAAATATTTGTAAAGTTTTGTGATCAATGTACATAAGCAACCACATAATCATAATTTTAATTTTGAAACTATGTCATGAATAGGGGCAGGTTAATATAAGTTTTTCTTCTTCCCACTCCTTTTCGAGAAATGTGCTTTTTGTTGTTTACAATATGTATATGATTATTGTTTCTCTCATGGCACAAACTCGAAATAAATACGAATCAATCAATTATTATTATTATTATTATTATTATTATTATTATTATTATTATTATTATTATTATTATCATATATTATTTTTCTATTGTAAACTCTAAAACATGAAATGCCAAAGCAAAGATACAGTACATATTTAAAGCAAAGATATTTTAGCATATTTAAAGGCCGGTATTGAAATAATGTATAATATGTGATGTTTAAAAGTATGTCCAGTTCTCCAACCCTCTCAGACTTAAACTGTAAACCAGGAGTGTCCAAACTGTCCATCTTGAAACATATTTGAAGCAGAGGGTCAAAGAGCAGTGGACGATTCAGACGGAGGCATTTGACACAGTTTTGACAGAACTGCCAGACCTTTAAAAAGGCTTGGAACATTCATTTCAGGTATCACAACGCAATGTGATGTTATTAGCCACGTTTACATGATGTTTTTTAATTCCGAATTTATTGTTCAGAATTAAATTAAACTCTCCTTCGAGTTTACATGGAAATAATAATTCTGGATTGAGGTTTACATGGAAAACGCGTTAAATCAGCTTTATTTAATTCCGAAGGGTTCTGATTGGACAGGGACACGAACGGATTTACGTTGACCAGAAGAAAACTCACACTTCAGCTGCTACCGGATTTTTGTCATCTCGGTTTGGTTCGTGTTTTTATATTTTCCATCCGCTCTTTTCATTATTTGTAGCGAACTTATTAAAATAATTGTTGTTGTGGTTCGAGACCAACATTTGCTCCGGGCGCCATCTCGCCGTGCGTCATCGCGTCAGAAGGACGACCCAACGAGCGCCGAACGACCGGAATTATTTTTAAGCGGAATAAACGTTTACATGATCGAGGAATAAATTAATTCGGCTTTAAAATCAGAATAAACCACCCACTTAATTTGGAGTTAAGTTTAATTCCGAATAATAATTTTCAGTAGGAATTAAGTGTTTACATGGTCTTTTTAAAGCGGGATTCATTTTTATTCGTCATTAACTTACGTTTGATCAAAATTAAAGCTCTTATGTAAATGTGGCAATTGAGGTTATAGTGGTAGAATTACTTCAACCTGCTGTTAAAATGATGAAATCAGTTGGGTCAGTTCAGCAGAAAACTTAAGGGCCAAATGTTTCTTATCTTAGACTCTTTAGTTTATCGGAGCAAACCTCACTCATAAGTCACTTTGTGTTGTCCCTCAGTGGAGACATGAAGAGATGGAGCGGGTGGGACTTACTCTGTACTAAGTCTGTACAGATAATAATCACATATATACATTTAAAATATTGTTTTAACGACATTATTAGAACTTTTTTTTATGATTCACTTCCTTAAAGGTCATGTTTTACACAAAACTGACTCCTGTGAGCTCAAAAACAGACCTGGAGTTGTGTTTTTTTCATTCACGTGTTTGAGGAACTCTTTATTATTAGTCTGTCTACATCTCCAAAGCTCCAAACGCTCTGTTCCACCTTGTGATGTCATGAAGTGGTAGTTTTCAAGTGAACAGCTCCTTTTAGCTTTAGTTCATTAAAGATCAGCAATTCCAGAGCTGAAATGATCCAAATGATTCTAGTGAAGGTGTGTGGAGTTTAAAAACTCAGCCTAAATCTGCAGGGTTTGTGTGAATGAAACAAAACGCAACTCCAGATCAGAAAATAATGTAACAGAGGCCCTTTAAACATGCATTTGTGCCTGTGTTTGTTGTCTGTTGTTGAGCGTGTTGTGTTATGCTCCGTGATGTGCAGCAGCTGTCACTCACAGCAGCTCCACATGACCCTTCCCACAACCTCCATCCAGGCCCTGTCCTCCCACTCACACAGCCCTGCAGGAAGAGTCGCTACATCCATGAACGTGAAAAGGACAAAATATGAATGAAAACTATCAGTCCTGACTCCGACCTGTTTAGTTTCGGTGCTCCTCTGTGTTTTTACAGCTCATACTCCTTCACCAGATCATTCTGACGATCGTGTGTTCAGTAGACCTTCACTGTTCAGCCAAAAAGTATTTAAAATATCCAAATAATTTCCCTTGTGGATCAATAATGTTTGTCTAAGTCTAAAGCCTGAGAAATGTTCCCCCTCCAATGTGCAGCTGTGAGAAAAACACATTTTAATGGGGAAAAAACGATAAAGTTGCAATTTTGTTTTTTACTAGATTAAAAAAAGTTTCCCTTTTAATGAAGCAGAACTGAAATGTCTGAAGAAGCTGCTATGCCGTATTGTTTCAGCACGCACTCGCCATTGTGTCATTGGGCAAGACACTCTAAAGCCTCGCTGTTTATTGCACTGAAAAACTTAAATTTTTACTGTGAGCGGGCTTGCATCTCCACAAACCTGACTCTTACTTGCCCTTTGCTGTTCTTTTGGCTATAATTTAATCCATAGTGTAAAAGAATAAAAAATAGAGTAGGTTTTATATTTTTATTTCCACGGAATCATGCAAGTTACATGCTACTTCCAGAAAGTTACACTTTACCGTAGACTGTGTACAAATGGACATAGCCGCGATGTTTTTTTGCTTTCCATCTTGGATTTCCCAATACGATCCCTGGTTGCAGATTAGTCCCAATAACTGCTGGCCTTGATGAGCTTCATTTAGTTGGGTGACACTCTCTTCGTCCACTTCTACATGGAGTCTGTGCTCAATACTCACTTTGGTCACTGGAAGCAGCATGTGGCGCTTTGTTCTTTGACATCGGCTCCCATTGGACACCACAGTTTTCCAACATGGAAGTCAGCGGATTTAAAACGTCCAAATCCAAATCTACTTTATTTATTTATATTTATATTTTACAAACAAAGCAGTTTCCAAAGTGCTGCACAGAGATCATAAAATGAAGACAACGAAAAGGTAAACTGATAAAATTTGGTCATACCAGTCCTAAAACAATAAAACCAGTAAAATGAAATAAAAGCAAAACCTTAAAAATCATAAAATAGCAGTAAATAAGTAAAATAAATAAAAGACACAGAGGCGTGGGTCTTAAGACGAGACTTAAAAAGCTTAAAACGGGGGCTGTTCGGACGCTTTTACGGAACTAACCCGAACCACTGACAACCTCCTGAATCAACACACAACTTCTTCTCACAACAAACAGACAATTCACACACAACTTCTACGCTAATAATCTCTCTTTCCCCAGAACTCAAACATGTGGACATGAAAGAAATATCCATCAACACCGAAAAAAACAAACAAAAAAACTTAAACAAATCAGAGACACGTAGATCCACAGTTAGCCCTTCACTCTGTCTTTGTCTGCGGTTGTCATGTTCACACACACACACACACACACAATTTAACATACACATACTAAACCACACACAGGGGCCGGGATGAGTGATGGCCCCCCTCGCGTCCATCCATTACGGGGGTCCGCTGCCGACAGGTGCGCGGGCTGATACATGAGCGGGCCTTTATCTGCTCTCCCCGCATGGATGCACTGACACGCCGCGCTCGCAAGCCCCCCCGTCCACGCACACGCATCACGGGACCCCCATAACGGAGGGACCGGTGTGAGCCAGAATAGAGCGTCTTTAAATAAGAGATCCCCAAACATCTCAGTGCTCAATATCCCTCCGCCGGACCCCCAAAGTAAAACATATATGTTACCGCGGCAACCAGTGAGAATACAGAGCCGGGGACGCAGTTGGGGTTATTTGTTCAACGCGAATGGACGTCGATAGTTTTTAGGGGGGGAAGTGACCAAAAACAAAACAAAAACGAAGAGGAAACAAAACTAACTAAAGGACAGCAGGGACAAAAATTCAAGATTGCAAAAACACTTAAACAGGTTAGATACGTTTTAATAAACTGAAAAACGTTTAAAAGTATAAACGACCTGTGCGTCGGCTCAGCTTTTAAAACAACATGGCCGCCCGAACAACACAACAGGGAATTAAAATGCACACACTCATTTACATTCACCGCACAAACTATTTAAAAAGTTTACCGATATTCTTGGACAAACACACACACATACATATACACATACATACACATACATACACATACATATACATATACATATACATATACATATACATATACACACACATACTATATATACACATATATAATTTCTCTTGTGTTTGGTTGGTGGGGGGTGGAGAGGAGCGGGTGGACTTATCACCGCGCTGCACGACGTTTATCAGGAGGTATTTTTGTTAATTGCACGTCGTTAGCGCTAAAAGAGGATCATATTTAATAAATGGCTATGCTAGCTGTGTGTTTTATGGCAGAGGTAGATGAGTGTGGGCCGATCACTCACACCTGCAGACGAACCACGACAAGTCTTCAATTATAACACCAACACAATGGGAGAAAGTTTGGTCTTATTTACATTATTCACTTCATTTGTCATTTTATTAGT
This sequence comes from Taenioides sp. WSHXM2023, assembly GCA_029959045.1. Classification (NCBI taxonomy): domain Eukaryota; kingdom Metazoa; phylum Chordata; class Actinopteri; order Gobiiformes; family Gobiidae; genus Taenioides; species Taenioides sp. WSHXM2023. The sequence goes on along the minus strand of CM057101.1, from coordinate 27,626,581 downwards.
TTTTCAGAACAGTTGTGGAAAAAGTGACATCAACAGCTTGAAAATTATGCAAATTGTGGAGTTTCACAATGTGCATGCTGGCAGAGTGGTTAACCCTCTCGCCTCACAGCACAAATGTTTCGGATCCAGTTCCTGGACCAGATAGGGTCGTTCTATAGGAGTTTGTATGTGCATGTGTCTTTAGGTTTCACCTCTCAAATCGATCAAATCAAAATCACTTCATTTGTCCCCACAGGACGAAGCAAATAGAGCCGTAAAATACAACAACAGAAATCTGCAGTTTGTGGAGAGTAACAGCCCTGAGGACACATGTGTCCCTCCAGCAGGTGAACTCTGGACACACAACAGAAAGACTCTCCTCAGCTTCTCTCTCCACTCTGTTTCAGTTGGTGATGAGACCGACATTCCCTCTGGAAACCGACATTCCCTCTGGAAACCGACATTCCCTCTGGAACGTCTTGTGCCATATTTGGAAAATAATTTCATCGTCCTAAAAGTCTGTAGCAAAAATGTTAAAAAGTTTAAAAACTGCTAAGTGTGCCAGGCGGTCAGCCACAAGAGCAACCAACCACGACTGACAGGATTTTCCACAGTATGGCATTAACTGTATCCATGGAGAAAAGTTGGTGCCACCTTGGCCAATGTGCTAGTCAGATCTGTGGAGTGGTGATCCAGAATGCATTTTTTTTTTTTTTAAATACTAAAATGCTACTTAAAATAAATTCAAAACATATATTTAATGCCATACTATTGAATATTTGAGGCAAATAATCACTTTATGAAATAAAGTAAAATAAAATAAATAAAAATAAAGTAAATAAGTTTTTTGACTGAAAACCAAACCCTGCTCCTTCACATGTGACTCCAGTGTGGACAGAGTGTGCACAGGGCCCAGCCAACCAGGAAACAGGCGCCCGCTGGCTCTTCCGGTCCCTCCTCGGGCTGGGTGGAGGGGTGGGTGGGGAAGGGGGGTGGTGCTGACGGACGGGTGCGAGGTGAGGAGGGTCACATGTCCACCCTGTCCCCAGCACCACGGAGAGGCTGACGTTTACCAGAGCCTGGCCCAGACACAAGCGTCCGTTTGAGGAAAGAGACGAGGGAGACGCTCTGGTCCAGGCACATGCTGGAGCAGTGTTCAACCAATTTAATACTTTTACACTTAAACCCTACTATGTTTGAAAAGGGCCATGTTTTCTATGCATGTTTCAGTAATTTAGCGATCTCTCCCACGCCCTCATTACGGTTAACTGTAAGATTCTGTACAATTCTCCACCCACAAGCCTAAGTCGCCCACGCTCCTACACGACAATTCTCCATGAATATACAACAAAACACAACACAAAGTTGTACACAACAACTTGACAAACCTGATACACTGTGTAGTTTCATTAGTGGGATGACTTAGCGCAAATGAAGAGAGGAAATTAAACTTATAAAACATGTTAATACTTTGTTTTTGGCATTTACATCAAAACGATAAAAGGCAAGTTGGTGATCTAAATGTGTTGTGTATTAGCAGGTACCAGGATTAAGCAAATATCATCACATTCAGCCCAAAGTGGAGTTTGGACAGACGGCACACGGCAGTCGGATTTATAGTCTGAGTTGCATTTTACGCGTTTTACTCAAGTACACTATAAACATGTGGGGAAGCTGGCCAGTGTGATCTGAAGCAGGAGGCAGACTCTGAAAACATTCTATTTGTCCCAAAGGTTTATTCAAAATTTTCACCGTGGTATCGTGGCAAACAAAAAATAAATACATATTTACAAAAAATAACTGTGCTCAAAATCAGGCATAAGCAACA
>CM057101.1:26994329-27024674 GCA_029959045.1 Taenioides sp. WSHXM2023 | reverse complement strand
CTCCCTCTCTCTCCTCTCTCCCTGTCTCTCTCTCTCTTCTCTCTCTCTCTCTTCCTCTCTCCCCCCCTCTCTCTCTCTCTCCCTCTCTCCCCTCTCTCTCTCCCTCTCTCCTCTCCCCTCTCTCTCTCCTCCCCTCTCTCTCTCTCTCCCCCTCTCTCTCTCTCTCTCTCCTCTCCCCCCTCTCTCTCTCGTCTCCCCTCTCTCTCTGTCTCTCTCCCCTCTCTCTCTCTCTCCCCTCTCTCTCTCTCCCCTCTCTCTCTGTCTCTCTCTCTCTCCCCTCTCTCTCTCTCTCCCCTCTCTCTCTCTCTCTCTCTCTCTCTCTCTCTCTCCCCTCTCTCTCTGTCTCTCTCTCTCTCTGTCTCTCTCCCTCTCTCTCTCTCTCCTCTCTCTCTCTCTCTCCCCTCTCTCTCTGTCCTCTCTCTCTCTCTCCCCTCTCTCCCCCTCTCTCTCTCTCTCTCCCCTCTCTCTCACCCTCTCTCTCTCTCTCTCCCCCCTCTCTCTCTCTCTCCCTCTCTCCCTCTCTCTCTCTCTCTCTCTCTCTCCCCCTCTCTCTCTCTCTCCCCTCTCTCTCTCTCTCTCTCTCTCCCTCTCTCTCGTCTCTCCCCTCTCTCTCTGTCTCTCTCCCCTCTCTCTCTCTCTCTCTCTCCCCTCTCTCTCTCTCTCCCCTCTCTCTCATCTGTCTCTCTCTCTCTCTCTCCCCTCCTCTCTCTCTCTCTCCTCCTCTCTCTCTCCTCTCTCTCTCTCCCCTCTCTCTCTCTCTCTCTCTCTCTCTCTCTCTCCCCTCTCTCTCTGTCTCTCTCCTCTCTCCTCCCCTCTCTCTCTCTCTCTCTCTCTCTCTCTCTTCTCCCCTCTCTCTCTGTCTCTCTCCGTCTCTCTCTCCCCTCTCTCTCTCCCTCTCTCCCCTCTCTCTCTCTCCCCTCTCCTCTCTGTCTCTCTCCTCTCTCCCCTCTCTCTCTCTCCCCTCTCTCTCTGTCTCTCTCCCTCTCTCCCCTCTCTCTCTCTGTCTCTCTCTCTCTCTCTCTCTCTCTCTCTCTCTGTCTCTCTCTCTCAGACATTTTCAGACACTTGTGCTTCTTTGTCTCTGACAGAAGAGAAGCAAACAGATCCGGGCCTGGTTAGTACTGGGATGGAAGACCTCTGGGGAATACCAAAAACCACAGTGGCAAAAACTGTTGTTGTGTCTTTAAGCAAGGCACTTCAGCCATATCTCCTAGTATGAATGTGTTGAATGAGTATCGGTGGTGGTTGATAGTGCAGATTGGCAGCCTCTTTTCTATCAGTCTGTCCCAGGGCAGCTGTGACTACAATCGTAACTTCTGGAAAATTCTAATTTCCACCACCTGCTTGTCTCTACAGAAACTTACATAGAGCTTTACCTGGAATGTCCCACAGTATGGCATTAAACATAAGCATTCTCACTGTGAGCAAGGTCGCTTCTCCGCAGATCTGACCAGTAATTTGGCCGGCTGTTGTCATACGCTTAACCTCCGTGAAGATAGAAAAGTTTAATGTCATACTGTGGAACATTCCAGGTAAAGCTATAACATCTCTAGGGAAAAGCAGGTGGTGGAAAAGTTACATGTTGTGGCTTTAATTTAGCAGTCTGATATCACTTTCTGATACAGACCTGGAGTTGTGTTTGTTTCATTCACACATTTTTAACACACAAACCTGCAGATTTAGACTGAGCTCTCCTCTCAAACTGAAAACACTTTGTTCCACCTTGTGATGTCGTGTGGTAATACAGGAAGGTGTTCCACTGTGTTTTTAAACTCCACGCACCTTCACTAGAATCATTTGGATGAATTCAGGAATTGTCCACGACTCCAGGTGTGTTTTTGAGGAGGAAACAACATTATAACGCGACATAAAGCTCACAAGAGTCCATTTGCGTAATATAAAACCTTTAAATATGGGGATAATCCTACTTTGTCATACACAAAAGAAGTTAAGTGCCTTTCTTTCTTTTACTCGTTTTACCAGAATCCCTCTTTTCTCCTGACTCAGAAAGGCGATTGTATGCAGATGAGGCAGATGAGGCAGATGAGGCAGATGAGGCAGATGAGGAAGAAGTGCTGAGCAAGTCCTCGATTGTATCTCTGAGCCTGATGTAGTCCTCACAAGTCATCTTTTTGTGCAGCGGTAATACGGCCAAATCACTGTCATCTAGGACTGTGTGTGCGTGTGTGTGTGTGTGTGTGTGTGTGTGTGTGTGTGTGTGTGTGTGCGTGCGCTGCCAGTTGTGTTTTCTGAGATAGATTTGTCCTCACTGGCCCTCCCTCTGTCCCTCCCTCTCATCTATTTCTCTCCTCTTTTTTCTCCCTCCTCTAATTTCTTTGTCTTCTTTCCCTTCCCTGTTTCTTTTTCCCCATCTCTTTCTCTCCCTCTCTTTCTCCTCCATCTCTCTCTCTCTCCTCTGTCTCATTATCTCTCATGTCTGTCTCTCTTTATCTCCCCTCTCTCTCTTTCTCTTTCACTTTCTCTCACCTCCGTTTCTGTCCCCATGTCTCTCCACTGTTTCTTTCTAAATTCCCTTTATCTTCTTCCTTTCTCTCACTCTCTCTATTCCTCTCTCTGTCTCTTCCCTCTTTCTCTATTTCCCCCTCATTCTATTCCCCTCTCTCTCTATCTACCGCGCTCTCTATTCCTCCCCTCTCTATCTCTATTCCTCTCTCTCTAGCTCCTCCTCTTTCTCTTCCTATCTATCTATCTATCTATCTATCTATCTATCTATCTATCTATCTCCTTTTCTCTTTCTGTCTCTCTCTCTTTCTATTCCCCCCTCTCTCTATCACCCCTTCTCTATTTCTTTCTCTCTCTTTTTCTCCATCTCCCCCTCTTTCTATTCCCCTCTATCTCCTTTTCCTCTCTCACACTCTATTTCTCCCCCAAGTCTCTCTCCTCCTCTCGCTCTCCCCTCTCGCTCTCTCCATCTCCCTCTCCTCCTCTCGCTCTATCCCTCTCCTCCTCTTGCTCTCTCCCTCTCCTCCTCTCTCCCTCTCTCCTCCTCTCGCTCTCTCCCTCTCCTCCACTCGCTCTCTCCCTCTCCTCCTCTCTCCCTCTCCTCCTCTTGCTCTGTCCCTCTCCTCCTCTCTCCCTCTCCTCCTCTCACTCTCTCCCTCTCCTCCTCTCACTCTCTCCCTCTCCTCCTCTCTCCCTCTCATCCTCTTGCTCTCTCCCTCTCCTCCTCTCTCCCTCTCCTCCTCTCTCCCTCTCTCCTCCTCTCGCTCTCTCCCTCTCCTCCTCTCACTCTCTCCATCTCCTCCTCTCTCCCTCTCATCCTCCTCCTCTCTCCCTCTCCTCCTCTCTCCCTCTCCTCCTCTCACTCTCTCCCTCTCCTCCTCTCACTCTCTCCCTCTCCTCCTCTCTCCCTCTCATCCTCTTGCTCTCTCCCTCTCCTCCTCTCTCCCTCTCCTCCTCTCTCCCTCTCTCCTCCTCTCACTCTCTCCCTCTCCTCCTCTCGCTCTCTCCCTCTCCTCCTCTCTCCCTCTCCTCCTCCCTCTCCCTCTCCCTCTCATCCTCCTCCTCTCTCCCTCTCCTCCTCTCTCCCTCTCCTCCTCTCGCTCTCTCCCTCTCATCCTCCTCCTCTCTCCCTCTCCTCCTCTCTCCCTCTCCTCCTCTCACTCTCTCACTCTCCTCCTCTCACTCTCTCCCTCTCCTCCTCTCTCCCTCTCATCCTCTTGCTCTCTCCCTCTCCTCCTCTCTCCCTCTCCTCCTCTCTCCCTCTCTCCTCCTCTCACTCTCTCCCTCTCCTCCTCTCGCTCTCTCCCTCTCCTCCTCTCTCCCTCTCCTCCTCCCTCTCCCTCTCCCTCTCCTCCTCTTGCTCTCTCCCTCTCTCCCTCTCTCCTCTCTCCTCCTCTCTCCCTCTCTCCTCTCTCCTCCTCTCTCCCTCTCCTCCTCTCTCCCTCTCTCCTCTCTCCTCCTCTCTCCCTCTCCTCCTCTCACCCTCTCCTCCTCTCTCCTCCTCTCTCCCTCTCTCCTCTCTCCTCCTCTCTCCCTCTCTCCCTCTCCTCCTCTCCCTCTCTCCTCTCTCCTCCTCTCTCCCTCTCTCCTCTCTCCTCCTCTCTCGCTCTCTCCCTCTCCTCCTCTCGCTCTCTCCCTCTCCTCCTCTCTCCTCCTCTCTCCCTCTCCTCCTCTCGCTCTCTCCCTCTCCTCCTCTCGCTCTCTCCCTCTCTCTCTCTCCTCCTCTCTCCTCTCTCCTCCTCTCTCCCTCTCTCCCTCTCCTCCTCTCGCTCTCTCCCTCTCCTCCTCTCTCCCTCTCCTCCTCTCCCTCTCTCCTCTCTCCTCCTCTCTCCCTCTCTCCTCTCTCCTCCTCTCATCCCTCTCTCAGACCTCTGGAGCATTCTCCCTGACAGTGGAGCAGAGACATTTTCTAACAGTTCAAAAAAGTGATTCTTTGTCTGTGATGGAACGGAGAGACTGGCAATAAGAAACTGTCAGACACAATATAGAACACGGACCAGTGAAAGGTTCTAGATTAAAGCTCCACTGTGTCATTTTTCTGGTGTGTGGGCGGCCAACTACTTGTCTCTGTGGAAACTTTGGGGGAATTCTCAGTATGGCATTAAATGAATCTTTCTAACATTTAAAGTGTGCAGAACTGGGTTTTTATAACTGTATTTTGGACTGGTTTTTTTTTTCTTCAACTTACGAAAAGTTTGACAAACACTAAATAATAAATGAAGGACAATATGGGTTTAGGACACAATAATCGATGCAATAGAGAGAATCACAAATGCACTAGATGATGAAAAATATGCTGCCGGTATTTTTTATTGACCTTAAAAATCTCAATCACTCAATATTACTACAAAAACTCAAACAATCTGGTATTAGAGGGGTAGCTGGGAACTGGTTGAGAAGTTATCTTACAGAAAGGGTGCAACATGTTCAGATGGGAACGTAAACATCGAAAAACCTTGGCATTGCTTGTGGTGTTCCCCAGGGGTCTGTTTTGAGACCAAAACTGTTCAATATATACATAAATAATATATTTACTGTATCTCAGTCACTAAAACTTATGCTCTTTGCAGACGACACCAACATATTTTATAGTAGTCACAATTATAATGAACTCATAATTGCTCTAAATGAGGAGCTGAACAAAATAAAAAGTGGATGGATATTAATAAATTGTAGTGCTGTCAGTCGATTAAAAGGTTTAATTGTGATTAATCTCATGAATGTCATAGTTAACTTGCGATTAATTGCAAATTGAATCATCATTTTAATACTCTTATCAACATAGAAATGTGTTTTTATTGCAAACTATAACAATTGTCAGTGAGACACTTTGTGTTGGATGTTCCACTTTCATGAAGTGTTCTGCATCAGTGTGAGTGAAGTGCTTCTCTTCTTCTTCATAAGAGTCAAAGCGACTGAAGTTCCCACTGTGGGTGAAATAATGAGCCGTGACCCCGAGGTAGTTCCATTACTGAGGGACGTCCAGTGATCTCCAGTTAGTGCGACTGTGTCTGTTTGTCCTAACGCTTGTTGTACCAGGGGGCGCACTCGCTCTGGGACTTTTGGGCCGTGCCGTGCTCGGGCGTGGTTGCCTGGGGTTCTGTGGCCCGTGTTCGCACCTGTACAGCCGGGCCACAGGTGCATATCGCACGGCAGAGCTGGCGCTTTTGGTGGAGAGGGTGGGTCCAGCAGCACGGGGTGTCTATTGAGTGATGGGACCGATGTGTGTCCTGCTGCGGGGCGCACTCCTCCGTGGGTTTGTGGATGTGGTGGCGGCGCGGGGGAGTGGGGGCGGCCAGGAGGCGGCGGGGCTTCTGTCGCTGTCCTCGGTCCTTGTTGGGGGTAGGCACGGATTCGCCGTATGTTTTAGAACGGGGTTTGTTTCATGTTTTCCTCATGCCGGTGGCATCAGTGTGCACGTGGGGCTTGTGTGGTGAAGTTGTGCGTGTGCGTGTGCATAGGTGGCCGTGCTTTGACCCACCTCCTCCAGCCGGGACTTCTCAGTTTCAGTTGTTTTCCTTCCTGTTTACAGCCGGATCTTGTAGTTTTTCTAATGTTACTCGCAGTGGCCACAGCTTATGAAAAAACTAGTTCACTTGGTCACAAAGAGCGTTAATCTCGTGATAAAAAAAAATAATGGCGTTAAAACATTTTTGCGTTAACTCGTTAATGGCACAATATTTTTTACAGCACTAATAAATTGTCATTAAACTTAAATAAGACCAAGGCAATGATGTTTGGCAATTACAAGATTAACACAGAGTTACCAATTCTCATTGAAAGTGTCCAAATAAAAAGTGTAAATGAAAATAAATTCATGGGAGTTATAATAGACAGTAAATTATCATGGAAAACCCACATTAGACATAAAAACAAATGGCCTTCGTACATTATACTGTTCATTTATTCTCCCTTATTTGACGTACTGTGTGTGGGGGAACACTTCAACACAAAACGAGCTTGGGGAATTGGCCATAAAGTTGGATTTTTAGAACACACCCATAATCTTTTTATTAAATCCAAGCTCGTAAAGATTCCTGACCTTGTAAAATATTATGCATTAGTAATTTTATATAGAGCATTCAACAGTTTACTACCAAGTAATCAAAGCTTGTTCAAAATGAGTGAGAGAACTCATAATTTAAGAGGGTTTGGAAATCAAATTGCCCAATGTTCAAACTACCCGTAAAAGTTTGTGTGTGTCGATATGTGGTGTAAAACTCTGGAACAGTCTGGATACACGTCTCAAGAAATGCCAAAATATCCATAAATTCAAGTTGTTATATAAACACATGGTCTGGTCACAGTTTATAGAGACTGAGTCTGAATATTAGAACAAACTTCCTTCTGTAGTGCAGGTTTATGTTTGTCGTTTCCTCACCTTTGCTGTTTGTTCTGTCCATTACATTACTTGTATCTGCTGTGTTTCCATTGTTGGAATCCTCTTGTATTATTGTAGTTATTTTAGTTATTTTAGTTATTTTACCAAGTGACTCAGTGTCCTCGTTGTAAATAGTTCATATGGTCTAATGTAAAATGTCTGAAGAATTGCAAAAGAAAGCGCATTATGTTCATTTAAAAGAGGGGGTGGGATTAAATAAGTCTTTTTTCTTCCCACTCCTTTTTGGGCAAACATTTTGTCGTTGTTATTTTTGTTATGATTTCACTAATGCTTTATGGATAATACATTGTTCCATTGTTAAAAAATAATAATAATAATAATAATAAATAATAAATATAATAATAATAATAATAATAATAATAATAATAATAATAATAATAATAAATGTTTTAAATATAAATTAGTTTTGCACCAATCAAGAAGCAATTTGCAAAGAAAAATCGAAAAAATACAGTAAGTAGAGAGTTCTAAGTATAATACAAGTACTAAGTATAGTACACGCAAGAAACACAATTTTTCTGATATTATTTAAGGGCTCATATTACGCTATTTTCTGATCTCTTTTCTAACACTATTTCCTCATCACAACAGACCTGGAGTTGTGTTTTGTTTCATTCACACATGTTTAACGCACAAACCCTGTTTATTTAAGCTGAATTCTCAGTCTAAATATGCAGGATTTGTGTGTTAAACATGTGTGAATGAAACAAAACACTCAGAAAGAACATTATAACAGATCAGAAAATAGCCTAATATGAGTCCTTTAAACGTGAGCGCTGTTTGGACACATGGAGGCCAACTAGCATGCTAACCGGGGCAGCAGTAGCATGGTTGGTTAGAGCGTTTGTCCATTCATCTGAAGGTTAGTGGTTTGAATCCCGCTCTCGACATAAACATCATTGGTTGAGAGGTCACTTCCATTGACCCACAGGTTGGCGGTGTGATTCCAGCTCCCACAGACCCTTGGGCAAGACACTTAACCCAACTTTGAGGGTCTTGAAGGTGGAAAAGTGCTGTAAAAAAAACAAAAAACGTTTGTGACCATTTACCATTTAACCGCGCACTTCCTGATTTTGGGACGATTATTAGCTCCATATTTGCGGTTTGCTGTTTGGGCACACGTAGGAGGTCACTTCCATTGACCCACAGGTTGGCGGTGTGATTCCAGCTCCCACAGACCCTTGGGCAAGACACTTAACCCAACTTTTAGGGTCTTGAAGTCCAAAAAATGCTATATAAAAAAAAATGTGACCACTTCCTGATTTTGGGATGATTATTAGATACAGATTTGCAGTTTGCTGTTTGGGCACATGTAGGAGTTTGTTAAACGTGAGCGCTGCTTGGACACATGTAGGCCAACTAGCATGCAAACTGTGCATTAAATGAGTGTTGGCCTAGTGTTATAACAGGGCTGCTGGGTAACATGACAGGTGGATTAGCCAACTCTGGATTTGACACAGATTCTATCAGATAAAAGCATACGTCTGTAAGTATAGTTCAAGACAGCTCATTGTACGGAACATTTGTGTGACTCCTCTCCACTTAGCACAGGCCCGTGTGTGAAAAGGAGCTCTCAAACTCACAGTGACACTCTCATTAGCAGATAATGTGACAGGAGAAACGCTCCCTCTCCACGTCTCTGGATCTGACAGCACAATGCGAGCTGTGCCTCCACTGTACGCCGAAGACTCTGATGAATATTTGATAAGTCCTCTCTTTGTCGCGCCATCTCTCCGAAAACTCAAGCAAGACGCACACGCTCAGATCCACTACAGACCAAGGCCGAGGCGTCTTCATAACGCGCAGACACACTGAGACACGCAGCACAATACCAGCGAGTCTTACAAGTGTGTTATGGTCCAAACTAGACTAGAGCCAGAGTTTTCGTTCATTTAACTGATACTTTGCAGTGACATCGCGCTGGGGGTGTTGTATGTGTACTTCTAGAGTGTTCAGCAGTTACCATGGTGACACAATGCACACATTAGCAAACACAGGATGGTCTGAAAAAATGCAAAATGGATACTCTATCTGTATTCATTTATTATTATTAATACTATTTACTTATTTATTTTGTTTTATTATTTATTATTATTATCATTATTAACTTATTTTTCTTTTCTCTGGAGACATTACAGATATTACACTACTACTAAGTGTTTTTCTTTTTCGGTGATATTTGCTTTATGTGCACAAAAAAGTAATTTAAAAAAAAAAAGAGAGAAAAAATGCAAAATGGATTTAAGCAACATATTTTCAGGAGCCTGTGATCAATACGAGCGTTTATGGTTCTGTTTAGGAGTTTGATTTTCAGAAAAGGTGAAAGTGACTAACTGAAAACTGTAATTTTATGTGTGAGAGACTTGTTTAAGCGCACAAAACATTTTACCTTTTGTAGTTCCAATCAGGTCAGCTCTTTCTGCTAAAATAAAGCTCAGATTAAAGTCTAACTTGAGTAACAGAGCTTCAGACAGAGCAGTGCTTTTAGTTAGCTTCACACCTCCAGAAAATTTTGACAACATCAGCTGCAAAGTATCAATACCCAAACTGCTACTGTAGCCACAGCTGCCCTGGGACAGACTGACGGACGTGAGGCTGCCAATCTGCCCCGAGTTATTCCTCACTAACCTTATGCATGTAGGGCATCCTAATTATTCACCACGATGAGTTTATAAACACTTTTCACAACTTTCAGAGACCAGACCGGAGTTTGGCCGTAACACCAACTAGCATGCTAACCACGCACTTCCTGATCATTGGACGATAATTAGATACAGACGTAATTTGGCTGTTTCGGACGCAACGTAGGCCTCTGTTAAACGTGAGCGCAGTTCGGACGCATGTAGGCCAACTAGCATGCTAACCGTGCACTTCCTGATTTTCACATAATTTGGCTGTTCGGTAAAACAGGCCAACTAGCATGCTAGAAACCTCGCACTTCCTGATGTTGGGACTATAATCAGATACAGATGTAATTTGGCTGTTCGGACGCACGTAGGCCTATGTTAAACGTGAGCGCCGTCTGGACACATGTGGACTGACTAGCATGCTAACCGCGCACTTCCTGATTTTGAGACAATAATTAGATAAGGGAATTACAGTCAGTCTAAATACAACACTGAAGGAAGCAGCATGGTTAAAAAGTCATAAAAGTCACATTTGCATAAAACTGTACATTTCTTTAACAAAATACTACACATTAGTACTTTAACGACTCAAAATACACCGTAATAATCTTCTCAGTACTAAATGCTCAAAGGACACCGTCTCTCACAAACAGAGGTCCACAGTCAGTCGCTCCCTGCTTCTCTCAGTCTGTTTTGCATAACTCGCTCTCGTGTTCGGAGTTTTTCCTCAGTAAAAGCCATCATCATAAATTTAAAGTAATTAGCTCCGCTCTCTCCCAAATTGTGTTTACTTTTGCGCCGTGAGAATGCAGACTTCACCGGAGGGGACTGGGTGGAGAAAACTGAAGATATTCAAAGTACATCTGTTCAGCCGCTCCATTGTTCAGATCCGTGTATAGGAAAAAAAGTACTCAAGTAAAAGTATCACATGAAAAAAAGTTAAAAAGTGCAAGTAAAAGTATTAAAACTGTACTTAAAGAGTAAAATGTTTTGTATAATGTCTGTTGTGCATTTTGAGGTCTTAAAAGGCTTCAAATATAGTGATTTTGATACAGATTTGTGCAGATTTTTTTTTTTCTGGGTGTTTTTATTGGTATATTTTAGTTCACATTATGAATATGTTAAAAATAAAAAATACTGCTAAATTTCTCACTTTGAATTTTTTTTTTTTTTACTCTGAAAAAAGATGTTTGAATTATGTTTATTCTGAATTTTAGTTGCTGAAATTTTAAGTATACTTTTTCAATCAAATTTCACCTTTTAAATATTCAGCACATATATTTTCAAACCCTCAAATTCGACAGTCAAAATTCAGAGTGTAAAATTCGCAACGAAAATTTTCAAAGCAAAGATCCAAGACGCCAAGGCAGAAGCAATCGATCCTGTGTGAGTGAGGAGGACAGAGGCTGTTTCCTAATGGTTCTCATCTGTGGGCGGGGTTTACACTTAACAAATAAAAGAGATGAGGTTTGGATGAGGATAATTCTGACCAATCGGTTCATTTCACCATTTTCTGCTTTTTACTAAATTAGATCGGCTCACTTTGGATCGATTGCTTAGGCCTTGGCAACTTGTTTCTTTGCTGCAAATTATTTTCACTGTGAATTTTCCACTCTGAATTTTGGCTGATGAATTTGAGAGCTTTGCTGAATATTTTTTTAATATTTTTGAATTTTTTTTTATTTTTTAATTGATTTTTTTAATTGATTATTTTTTTCTTTTTTTAATATTGAATACTAACACTTTGAAAACGTAGACATATAATTTCATTAACTGACATTCAGAATAAAAATAATTCAAACATGTTTTTTCAGAATTAAAAAATTTAAAGTGAGAAATTCAGTGACATTTAAAATCCAAAATGTGACGACACAAATTATCTCGTCGTGAATAAATGCTCGATGGACCTGTTTAACATCACACCATGGAACATGCCAAGCAAAGCAAAAACATCTCAAGGGAGATAGAAAAGTTAATAATAATAATAATAATAATAATAATAATAATAATAATAACAATAATCAATTTTATTTGTAATGCACTTTACATTTCAACAAAATCTCAAAGTGCTACACAGCAGATAAATTACATAAAACACAATTAAAAAACATGCAAAAAGAAAAAACACTACATATAAATAAAATGGCTATCATATCATAAAAGTTGTGCAGTACTTTACTACTTTTACTTCGTTACCTTCCACCACTGGCTGCTGCAGACTCAGAAGAAAAGGAGGAGGAAAACTCAGCCCTGAAGGTGCATGTTCCACTGTGCCCGACCTCATCTCAAATGCACGTCGTTTCACCCAGACGGCATTAGAGCTAATGTATGTACGCCTGAATTCTAAAGCCTGGTTCAGAGAGACTTCAGCCTCCATCACAAACGATGAAAAACCCACTGACTGTATAAAAAAGTGGCCTGAGGGAGTGTTCGGCTCCAGTCAGATGAAGCTCGCGGGGCTCGAAGTTGTAGGAGCAAATCTTGAGCCGAGTTCCATATTAGGAATCGGAACTTATTTACGAACAAAACAGTGAAATAAAAACACCAGGTTCATGTAGAGCGGGTTAATGCAAACATTTTAAGACCAAAATAATAAGGCGCACTACAGCAGTTACAGAGAAAGGGGCCACAGTTTTTCAATGTAAAATCAATTGGAAACAAAGTCGATGGAGCTGGAAAAGTTAAAGGCCCTTTATTACACAAAACTGAATCTTGTGAGCTTTAGACTTAGATTTAGACAAACTTTATTGATCCACAAGGGAAATTATTTGGATACAGTAGCTCAAACATCACAATATAATATGATAACAAAGAGTAAAAAAGAAAAGGTACAGCAAAAAAGAGCAAGAGACACGTGTCAAATGAGACATAATTATAAAAATAAATGTCTATGTACAAGTCAAAATAAAATAAAAAAATAAGTAATAAAATAAACTATAAAATCACAAGAGACAGAACGACAGTGCAATGATATACTGATTGACAGGGCATAAGGTTATCCGTTACTTAAGATTAAGTTGTTGTACAGTTGTAGGGAGTATTATCTGTTACATAAGGGTGAGTTATTGTACAGTTGTAGGGAGTATTATAGTATGAATGTAGTCCTGTATCTCTCACTGTTTGAGCGGAGCTGTAGGAGCCTGTTGGAGAATGAGCTCCTCTGTCCCTCTATAGTCTGGTGTTGTAGGGAGTATTATCTGTCCCTCTATAGTCTGGTGTTGTAGGGAGTATTATCTCCTCTGTCCCTCTATAGTCTGGTGCAGCGGGTGAGTTGTTGTACAGTTGTAGGGAGTATTATCTCCTCTATAGCAGCCCTGGGCATTGTCCAGCTCCGGGGCCACATTTGTTTGACTCTGACCGGCCCCTTTAAGCTCATTTGGAATTACAAAATAAACATATTTTATCATTTTACCTCATGCCTGGACTAAAGCTGCATTGCTTTTATTTGGTGTTTTTTTAGTTACATTTTTTATAAGGCAGCCTCACTTTTTCATTGCTTAGTCATAACATAAACTCTTACCAGCCTCACCAGCTTGTCAAAACAATGATATTTACTGCTTTTATATCAAGAAATACAATTAATATTATGCAGAATTGAGTTAAGCATTTTGGCACACAGTATTTTCTGTTTCTCATGTGGCTCCATGGAAAAAATAATTGCCCATCCCTGCTCTATAGTCTGGTGCAGTGTGTGAGTTGTTGTACAGTTGTAGGGAGTATTATCTCCTCTGTCCCTCCCCCAGCTCACAGCCGATCACGTGTCCAGCTTTACGGATCAGTTTGTCAATCCGCCCGATGTCCCTTTTCCTGGTGCCGCTCCCCCAGCAGAACCACAGCGATTAAGCCATGTTATAATAATGTTTCCTCATCAAAAACAGACCTGGAGTTGTGTTTTGTTTAATTCACACACACAGACTGTTTATATAAATGGACAAAATAGGAAGTTCGCATGCGGCTCCTTCTGACCTTGGCTCCCATTATTCCATTTACATTGGAATATTGTGGCCCCTCTCTCTGTAACTGCTGCTGTGAGCCTCGTCATTTTGGTCTTAAAATATTCGTATTTTTGGTGTTTTTTTTTTTTTTTTTTTTTTTCACTATTTTTCACTATTCTTTTACCTTTAGTTCAGTAGAGTTCGGCAATTCCACGGCTGAAATTATCCAAATGATTCTAGTGAAGGTGTATGGAGTTTAAAAACACAGTGGAGTAGTTCCTGAATTGCCTCATGACGTCACAAGGTGGAACCGTTTTCTATTTGAAAGAAGAACTCAGCCTCAATATGCAGGATTTGTGTTTTAAACCTGTGAATGAAACAAAACACAACTCCAGGTCTGTTTGTGACGAGGAAACGACGTTATACCAGATCAGAAAACAGCATAATAATGGATCTTTAATGTTTTTATTTTGCTGTCTTATTAAAATAAATGAGACAGAATGTTTATATTCGTACAAGCTGTGTGTGCAACAGTTTTAAACTCACCACTCCTGAAGGGTCTGTACAGATTGTAACATGCTATAAACTGTTTTTCTTTCCAGTATATTGCAGGACTCCATCTTGAATCTCTTTTGTTTCTACCTTCGAGTTGAAATCCACCACTGGATTGCAATATTCGAACCATTCACCGGGCAGCGCTGTGGTCTGGGTGAGAGCCAAAGGGAAAGTGCCCAAACCAACCAAAACAAACCACTCCAACCTATTTTCACCAAAATACAGATTATTTTTTGTTGTGTTTGTTTGTGGGAAAAACGTGCAGAGGGAAGCGCTTGGTGCATTTGTGGAGGGAAAGATGTGCTTCTCTCTCAGAAGTTCGATTTTTTGGCTTGTTCCATTGTTGCGACCTTTCCACCAATCAGCTTCAAGTATTCCTCTGAGAAAGCGAAAACTCGGATTGATTATTGCACGTCAAATTTTAGGTTTTATTTACGGTGCATTGTGCAGCTTTTCTGGTTGTGGGTCCGTCGCCTACTTGTCTCCATGGAGATATTGTTCCATGGCATGACTTTAAACATATCCGTGTAGCATTTATTCATTACAAGTGTTTCTATTTCTCAAAACTAAAGAATTCTCTCTGTGAATGGGGTTGCAGCTCCACAGATCTGACCTGGAATGTAGCCTATAGCTGTTTTCCTTGAGATAGAACATAGAAGCAGATGACCTTCCACCAGAAAAGTTGCGCAATGCACCTTTAAAGCAGAACTACGCCTCAAAATCAACTTTTCAGAGCTTTTAACCACGTCATAGTTGCTTCACTTCTTATTTACCCTCTCAGAGTTGTATGTGGAGTGATTTGTGCGTGTTTGCGTCATTTTTATTCTCCTGTATTCAAGATCTAATTGCTCCGATCTACCTCCTTTTTGGTACACGCCCTCAGCTTGTACAATTTTATTTTCTTAATCGGTGATACACGTAGGATTCAACAGCGTCGCGTCAATTTGGTCCAAATGAAATAAAATCTACTACTCACAAACCTGATGTTCAGCTATCCAAAGGAAGTGCCAACAGTCGCGCGGCGCTTTGTTGTGATGACGTTTACGGCGACGTCAGCTCCCACTGGACAGCGCGGTTTACTAACGCAGAAATCAGCGAACTTGTTCCTTTTATTAAGTCCTTTTAGATGAATATTGTGATTTAAAATGTCCAAATTATAGCACAATGATCCACGGGTGTTACAGATTATAACTATAGAGTGTCATAGTATTTCTTTGCAGTTAAAAAGTACAAATCCTGTTGAAGAAACTGCATGTTCCCAGGAGCCAAGATGGCGGCGCGTGAGGATTATACAGCAGTGTTCTGACAGCTAGCGCACTTAGCATAAAACCCCTGTGTCCATTTGAATAACACTATAGTACAATGAAACTCAAATCCTCCCAACAGAAGGACTCCATAGACAGAGCTTATCAAGGATTACCAAGGTGTGTATAGTTGGGAAAATACAAGAATTATGCAGAAATATGCAAATGTTTTTATTGCTGATGTTTCTATACGCTACAGGCGGCTCAGTGTTTATCTGGAATGTCTCAAATTGTTATAGTTGTTAAAGGATTTTATTTTTTTTTATGTGATTTTGTTTGACTGTTGGAATAAAAACAAGAGTCGCAAGATAAAGGTGAATTATCTTTTCTAGTGAGGCGTTATTGCTTTGCTTTGGAATGCTCCACAATACGGCATTAAAGGGTCGTAACCGAGATTTCAAACCGTGATCCAGGAATATGTTTTTATATAGTTTGAACCTTCAGCCCGGTCCTAAGGTCCTTTTTACTGCTGTGATACTGCACCATGGCGGAGAAACAACGGTCTGGGTCATGGGTGCGCTTTTGGCTCCATCGCTTCTGGTTCCAGTTCATTTTCTATTGTAAAACCGTGGCTCCTTTTTCTTTAACTTCTGCAGTGAGCTTTGTCATTTTGGTCTTAAAAAGTTCGTATTAATCTGCTTTACATGATCCTTTATTTTGCTGTTTTGTCCCTAAATCAAAATGAATATTAATAACAGACAAATCCGGTGCTTTCCTTTCCCGAGGGGACTCCCGCTAGCGTTGGCAACAGGTTTGCTTGACAGTGTCCAAACCAACGGTGCAGGCGGGAGGGGGTTTTACCTTCAACAACCTCGCTTCGAATTGTTTCTTTGGTTGCTATGATACTCGCGGTTGGAATTCCAAACATGGAAATCTGCTCCAAATTTGCCCCTATAACTGCTAGCCTCGATGAGCTTCATTTGACGAGTCGAATGCTATGGGATGACAATATTCTTTGTTCGTTCTTTTGTATCTTGTCTGGGGTTTTCTGAGGACGAGAATGCATGAGTACCAGATTAGCTTTTAAAATCATTTCATTTTTACACTTTTTTTTTTTTTACTGTTGAATTTTAACATTTTTTGCATAGTTTAGCTCAGTCTAGTATTCACATTCGAACAAGCATTTCCAAGCACTAGAAGGTGGTGCAAATATTTCTCCTGTTCCCTGTGTCCTCCATCTTTGCTCTCATGAATAATAATGACGCTGGTCTGGATCATTTTTAACCTGTTGGAGTAAATCTGCAGCTCGGCGTTGGCTTTCCAAAACCTACAATTCCAAAGAGAAAAGGAGAGATAATCAGCCATTCTTTCTCAAACCACAGGAGCTGCTCTCACTTTCTAATTAGGGAGTACAATATTCAAATATGGAACCGTGCCAGTCCAAGGTTCTCATCATTCAAAATAATCAGACAAACTATAATAATCAGAGACGTTACCCCCTTAGCCTAATGTGTTCTGGTTTGTGATTCAATTTCAAGCTGTGTTAAATCAAGACCTAAATGTAACTCATTATTGTCGTATTAGAATAAAGCATGTGAGTGGAACAGCTGCTTTCGTCTGACACTGTGAATTGAGGTGAAGGATTAGCGTAAATACACATCGTAGTATGTGAATAGGAATAAAACATGAGACCCAAAACGGTCCCTTGAGGCACTCCAGCGCTTTGCAACTTAATGGTGCTGTGATTCATTTTTGTGGCGAAGAATCGGCCACCTGTGATGTTTTTTCGTTGCCTGGAATGCACGAAATATATCTCCACGGAAACAAGCAGGTGGCACCGTCAGGCCCAGTTAAGGATCAGATCTATGGAGAGGCGACACTGCTCACATATGTATGTTTTACATTTTTTAATATTTAAACATCAATAACTCATGCAATGCTAAGTAGAAAATGCCATACAGGGTGACACAGTGGCTGAGTGCCTAGTACTCACATTTCACAGTAAAAAGGTTCTGGGTTTGATTCTTGGGTTGCCACTGAGTACTAGATTTAGTCTGTGTGGAATTTGCATATTCTGCCTGTGTCTGGGTGAGTTTCCTCCAGGCACTCCAGTTTCATCCATCAACCCAAAACATGGACAATAGGTCAAATCCTCCAGTTAAGGTAGTCCTGACCAAGATCTGGAGATGGGCCCCTGAGCGCAGGACTGCAGCACCCACTGCTCCTGTTCTCCAAAGGCTTTGTAGAATGGGTCAAATGCAGAGGACAAATTTCCCTAAGGGGACAGTAAAGTGTACCTTAACCTTAATGTGGAACATTAGAGGCAAAGTAATAAAATCTCCATGGCGACAACCAGGTGGTGAACTCTGCATTGGAGCAAATTTAATGCTTGAATTTGAGGACTACAGGAGTGAAACATTTGGAACATGGACAAATTAGCAGTGAGGCCGTTGTTGGCAGCAGTTTCTCAGTGAACGGAGCTGAAGTTTTAAAAGCTTTTGAATGATGCTAAATTGACATCAAAACATAAACAGTCATGTTCTGCAAACGCCAATGTCCCCGTCTGTCCCACATTTATATAAAGAGCCTGTGTGAGGGCCAGGGGTCCAGGCTCACTGTGCTCCTCATAATGAACTCCTGCTGAGAGACACAAGGACACGAGGGAGAGGGGGAGAAGAGAGAGAGGGAGGGAAAGAGAGGCAAGTGGGGGGGTGGATGGAAATAAGGGAGAGAGAGGGAGACAGAGAAAGAGAAACGAGAAAACGTGAAGGCGGGAGAGAGAAGGAGAAGGGGACATGGAGACAGGAGAGAAAGGGAGAGAGTGAGATAGATAAATAGAAAGGGAGGGGGAGAGAGAGGATAGGAGGGAAGGAAAGAAGGGAGAGAGGGAGGAGAGAGAGCAGAAGAGAGGAGAAAGAAAGGAAGGAGGGAGAGGAGGAGGGAGAAAAAGGAAAGACGGGAGGTAAAAAAGAAAGAATGAGGGTGAGAGAGGCGATGAGTCAGAGGGAGGGGAGGAAAAGAGACAGAGAGAGAGAAATGAGTCACAGAGAGTATGAGAGAGAGGGGACTGAGAGAGAGAGCAAGGGGAAGAGAGAAGGGGGAGCAGAAGTCGGATAGAGAGAGGAGCGAAAGGGAGGAAAAGAGAGAAAGCGAGATGGATAAATAGAGAGAGGACAGGAGGAGGGAAAAAAGGGGGAGAGAGCAGGGGAGGGGGTGACAAAGAGAGCGAAAAATGAGTGTGAGAGAAAGGGAAAGGAGAGAGAACGAGGGAGAAACGGGAGACAAGGGGATAGAGAAGGAGGAATTAGAGAAAGGGAAAGGGAGGGGAAAGAGAGAAAGGGAAAAGAAAAAGAGGGAACAGAGGCTGACAGAGAAGGAAAAAAAAAGAGGAGGGAAGGAGCTGGATACAGATGTACAAATTTTATGCACAGAGCTCACTGCTCCAGACCACAGTGTGATCCTGGGCTGTCTCCTGTCGGATTAATGGGGATGTGGGTTTGTGGTTTGAATTCAACGTTCATTTCACATTCAGACTGAAAACTGCATTTGCTCCTTGTTTAAATCTTTAACATTTGTGTTCCTCCCATCTCCACCGCAGCAGCAGAACCATCAGCCTCCTCAGACTTTCATTATTTGCAATGGTTTAAAGGTCTTATATTACACAAAACCACAATGGACCAATACAGAACCAACCTGGACCACTGAGGGATTTACACAGATATAAGAGCACATGGGAATAGAAAAGAAAATAGAAAGTGCTACGATTTAACGTTAAAAATCACATTCTGTTGTCGTAAAGAGGAGGTATTACACTTTTATGGGGTATTAACTGCTAACACATAACATTAGATCACCAAGTTACATTTTATTGTTTGGAAAATGTTATACATTCACCGAAAATAACGTATTAACATGTTTTAATATAAATTTCACTTGCGTGTTTGACACTCTGAGTCTCCCCTCCCTTTTCTCCCCATGTTAAGTCACTCCCCCTTCAGAGCGCTATCACAACAGAATCAGTGTGTATCTCGCTAACTACTGCACGTTGCATCAGGTTTGTCAAGTTGTAGTGTACTGTTTTATATCATGTTTTTGTATATTCATGGAGAATTGAATAATAATAATAATAATAATAATAATAATAAATCTTTATTTATAAAGCACTTTTAAAAACAAGGTTTACAAGGTTTAGCAAAGAACAATAAAAATAGCATCCAGAAAGCATCCAAAAACTGACAATGAAGCAAACAGTTCAATTATTTATAATAAATAAGAAAATAAAATAGAATCAAAATAAATAAGGGGAAAAAATCAAGCTAAAACCAGCTAAAGAAGTGATTTAAAAGATGATACTGATGGTGCAAATCTTATTTCCTTAATGGAGAATGGAATGGAGAATCTTACAGCTAACCTTAAGAAGGGTTCAAATTGGGCCTGAGAGAGATCACTAGATTACTCAAACATGCATGAATGGCATATAAAACCTCTGATGACGGATCAACGTTATAACATGGTAGAAAGCTAAAACAAAATTGATTTTGCTTAATTCCCCTTCTTCTCTTCCCCTTCAGTATTGGAATCAGTATCGAGTGTCAAGTGAAAATCGATTGTGAAATTTTAGTATCATGACAACACTAGTCACTCATGGGTGTATCGCTTTGCCTAGAATATTCCGCAGCATGGCATTATACTGAACTATCTCCATAGAAACAAGCATCTGACAGCACCAGGCTAATGTACAGGTCAGATGAGTTTAAAACCACTCAACTTGGGCAAAGCAATGACGTTTCCAAGCAGCCAAACGACCCCCAACGGCAAAATTACACACACCTTTAATTATTTGTTAGCTTGTTTTGATTTGAAGTGCTTATTTTCACATCAGAATTATCCAGCCGTATTTTTTAGTAGTTAAATTAATTTTTTTGTAATTTCGAAGCTCTCGCGAAACTAAGACTTTTTTGGGAGATTTTGGAGAAAATAAATAGCTGTGAAAAGAACCGAGGAGGTAGTCGACCCTGAGAATCTGTAATCTATTTTTTAACTTTGATTGGACAAAAACCACGTCGCTAACACTGCTGAGCATCATAAAAGTCCATTTATCTTTCGCAGAATCTCCACAAAGCCGAGTCCTCCGTGGTCAAGGATGTCACGCAATCGCCATTACTCTAAAACTCACCGAGCTTTCACCCATTTTCCAATCACATTTTGTATAGTGCAGCTGAAAAAGATTGCACCAACACCAATGATCCCCGGAGACCCTTGGCGCTTGGAACTTAATAGACTTTTCTTCTATTTAAGACCTTTAAAATAATGTCACTGTGAATATATGCTTTTTGGGCCTCCTGAGTTGCTGTTTCCACCATGTGCCTCCTCTTCTCTCCTCTTCACCAGCACCGAGCAGAGTCGTAAAGGTCCTATATTACGTAAAATGGACTCTTGGTGAGATTTAAGTCATGTTATAATGTTGCCTCTTCAGAAGCAGACTTGGAATTGTGTTTTGTTTCATTCACACATATTTGAGTAATCCTTTATTTTTAGTCTACATCTTCAAAGCTCAAAATGCTCTGTTCCACCTTGTAATGTCGGTAGTTTTCAATTTAACAGCTCCTTTTATCTTTTGTTCAGTAGACGTTGTCAATTCAGAGCAGAAATTATCCAAATGATTGTAGTGAAGGTGTATGGGGTGTTTTCAGTTTGAGAGAAGAACTCAATCTAAATCTGCAGGGTTTGTGTGTTTAACATGTGTGAATGAAACAAAACACAACTCCAGGTAGCCTCAGCAAGATTCTGCCTCCTGTGAAGGTGACACAGTGTCTCCATAGCCCTGCAAATTCACCTTTAAAACAAGCACAATGGGTCAAATCCTCCAGGTTAGTTCTGACCAAGACTAGGTCAAGATCTGGAGATGGGCCCCTTGGTGCTGTGCTGCAGTAGCTCTTTGCTCCTGACAGGTTTCCCCAGAGGCACTGACTGATGGATAGGTCAAATGCAGAGGGATCAGTAAAGTATACCTTAAAGTAAACCTTAAAGAATACCTTACTTAAAGTATACCTTAACCTTATATATACAGAACCAATAAGCCCCACAAGATGTTGGGGAAGGACTTCTTACAGTCAGAGTCTAATCTCCTTTGAAACATGTTAAATTTGGTGTAACTTGGGTGATTTTGAGTGTTCTCCTCACCTTTCTGCCCTTGGCCGTCTCTCTGTCCACAGAAGAGTTCCCACAGGACCTCCACAGCATCACTTCTTTAATCATGGCGCGGTCCACATTTGGCGGTGTGAGTGGTGACACCTGATCAGAGCTGATACTCAGGTACGCCTTTTACTCGGTTAAATACTATTTTCACTTGTACTGCACTTTAATGTACTGATATGCCTCACAACCTTTAGAGGCCTCTGCCATTTGTTTGTCAACTGTTTGTGCATGAAATACAAAGTGGGAACTGGCCGGGTTCCATTCTGGGATGTGATCCACCCATCCACCCACCCATCCATCCATCATTCACTCCATCTGTCGCTCCATCCATCTCATTGGTCCAGTTGAATCTGATGGCGATCTGCCCAAGGCCCGGAGCCAGACTACCACAACTTCTACAACTACCACAAC
The DNA here is from genome assembly GCA_029959045.1 of Taenioides sp. WSHXM2023. Lineage (NCBI taxonomy): Eukaryota > Metazoa > Chordata > Actinopteri > Gobiiformes > Gobiidae > Taenioides > Taenioides sp. WSHXM2023. The sequence continues at coordinate 27,002,839 of CM057101.1, read as the reverse complement.
TACTACAACTACCAAACACAACTACTACAACTACCACAACTACTACACCTACCACAACCACTACTACAACTACAACTACTACAACTACCACAACTACTGAACACTGAAGCTCTAATGGCAACCAGCCAATGGTCCGACTCTCTTTTCATTTCTGTATAATATTGTAAATATTGTAAATATCAGATTTGCCTGTAATTCCCTTAATACACTCACACTCTGCACTGTTCTACAGTCCATTGGTTTTGTATTTTAAACTCTGTTCCACTTCCCTTCCTGAGCCGATCTATTAGATCTTCTGATTTTAGCCAATACCCCATTTCTGTAGTGTACCTGTTGTATTTGCTACACGGGATATTAACAGGATGGACTTCTGTTAATGTCCTGTTAACTTCTTGTTGCGGGGGGCATAGCTCTTCAAGATTCCTGCAGTTTTTTTTATTTGACATTTGACTCGCCCCTGTACAGATGTATTATACAGTATAAGCAGCTCTTGAGGTCAAACGTCCACTGTGTATTTTCTGCAGCTAATTATAAAGCTTTATCAGAATAAACAGGTAAGTGATTCACACCCTGAGTGCCTGAGAGAGTGGAAGCAGGTTACACTAGCTCTTGAGGTTTTTCCTGAAAACCACAACCTTTTTAAGTTACTCTTGTTTGCACTTTTTGCAGTTTTTATTTTATTTTTATTTACTTTATCCATCCAATAAAACACTCACCATGTTTATGTTTTTTAGGCGTTTTTGTCGTTTTCTCTTGATTTTTGCTGGCCTCTTTGTTCCTTGCTGTGTGGCTCAGCAATCCAGATGGCCTATTGTGTATTCCAGAGAGCACCTTCTTTCACTCCCCAGTGCTGTTTGGAGTGAAGCCTGACATTCCTGTGGAACTACGGAGGAGGACGCGCAGAGGATGCCACGCTGGAGTGAAAGTGAAACAGCAGAGAAGGAAATTCAACCCTGCGGTTCCGTCAGTTCTGATGGGGAACATAAGGTCACTGGAAAATAAGATGGATGAACTGTGTGCGCTTGTTTGGACCCAGAGGGAGTGCGCTGTCTGCAGTATCATGTGCTTCACGGAGACCTGGCTTCATACAAACTTCCTGGACAACACTGCATCTGTACCAGGCTTTAAGACTGTGCGTGCAGACAGAGACACTCTCCTTTGGTAAGAAGAAGGGCGGCAGTATTGTTGTTTTGATGAACGAGAGGTGGTGTAATCCTGGCCATGTTACTGTGAAGGAGCGTATCTGTTCACCAGACACTGAACTTTTGGTTTTGGGAATGCGTCCATATTATTTACCAAGGGAATTTACTTCTGTCCATTGGAGTTTACATCCCTTCCTCAGTGGATGAAGAGGCTGCCTGGGACAGGACACACACTGTGGTCGCTGGGTTGCAGACAAAACACCTGGAGTCACTGATTTCTGGTGACTTCAACCATGTTTCCTTGGTTGAAGTGTTTACCCACACTTCACCAGTGTGTGGATTGTAAAACTCAAGACAATAGAACTCTGGATCTGCTGTATGCCAATTCCAAGGAGGCATACAGTGCCACTGCCCTGCCCCCACTGGGATGATCAGACCATAATCTTGTCCTGTTAACGCCTCAGTACGTCCCTGCGGTAAAGAGGCAGCCTGTCACCAATAGGACTGGAAAGAAGTGGAGTCAGGAAGCCAGCGAAGCCCTTCAGGACTGCTTTGAGACCACAGACTGGAATGTGCTCTGCCTGCTACATGACACAACAGTGACAGCATGACGGACTGTATAACGGATTACATCAACTTCTGTGAGGATACAGCCGTCCCCACACGCACTGTCCACTGTTACCCCAACAACAAGCCCTGGATCTACTTAATAAGAAGAAGCGGGCCTTCAACTCTAATGACAAGGACAAGGTGAAGAGGGTACAGCAACAGCTGAAAGTCCAGCTCAGAAAGAGTCGTGAAGCATATGGGAAGAGACTGGAGGCAAAAATTCAGCAAAATAACACTAGGGACGTGTGGCAAGGGATGAAGGCCATTGCAGGCTTCAGCACTCGATCAAAGCAGCAAGACAATAGCCCAGACAGATCAAATCTACTTAATTTGCATTTGAATCATTTTTCATCCCCTGGCACCCCCATCTCCTCATCTCCCTGGCTCCCAATCCACACCTCACCACAGACCACTCAGATGGCCATTCATCAGCCCATCACCTCTGCTCCCACACCTACTACCAGCCCCATGGAGGAACCCAGCTCAGTGTCTTTGTCACCTGCGCAGGTGAGAAGGCAGTTGGAGAAAGGTCTCCTGGACCAGACCAAGTCAGGCGTGCTGAGGACATGTGCAGCACAGCTCACTGGGATCCTTTATTTTCTCTTCACACTAAGTCTGAAGCTTGAAAGAATACCGGTGCTATGAAAGACCTCCTGCATTGTGCCTGTGCCCAAGAAGCCTATTCCATCTGGACTTAATGACTTCAGACCAGTTGCTTTGACGTCTCATGTCATGAAAGTGTTTGAGAGACTTGTTCTGGCTCAGCTCAGACCCCTGGTGGCACCATCCCTAGATCTTCTACAATTTGCCTATCAGGCCCACATTAATGTGGATGATGCTGTAATCTGTCTTCTGCAGTGGGCTCACCCTCACCTGGATGGTGTTGGAGGCTCTGTGAGGATATTGTTCTTCGATGTCTCCAGTGCCTTTAACACAATCCAGCCCTTTCTGATGAGTGAGAAGCTGCTCAGGATGGGTGTCAGCTCCTCCATTGTGTCCTGGATTACTGACTACCTGTCAGGCAGGCCTCAGTACCTGCGACAGGGACCACCCTGTTTGACACTGTGGTGAGTAATGTTGAGTTCCAGTACAGATCCAGGTGGACTTCACTGTGGTTCTGCTGGGGGAGCAGGAGTGTCCATCATGGACACTTAAAGGACTACATTCATACCATACTCGATACAGATGTACAACAACTCAGTCTTATGTAATGGACCTTATGTCATGTCAATATCATTGTTGCAGTGCCTCTCCTGTCTTTTGTATGTATCTGTGATTTTATATTTGATTTTATATTTTATTACTTAGTTTTCTATTTTATTTTGACTTGTACATATACATTTATTTACATAATTATGTCTTATTTGACATCTGTCTCTTGCTATCTTTTTTGCTACGTATTTAGAATTTATTATTACCATTTATTTTTTACTGTTATTATATTATATTGTGATTCTTGAGCTGCTGTGTCCAAATAATTTCCCTTGTGGATCAATAAAGTTTGTCTAAGTCTAAGTGAGAAATAACTTTGGGCCAGTGCAAACTGTTTAAATGAACTAGTTCTGTTTTTCATTTTGTAAGAAGGTAAAATCAGGTTTAAAGTTATCTCTTTGACATTTTTTGAATCATAAAATATTTCCCATATACTTGTGATGACCTGCGGTCTGCAGGAAGTGAAGATAAGTCTGTTATCTGGAGTTCAGGAGCAGAACCACCCCTGACCTACTCCCTGAGGCTGCTGCACTGTTTAAACACACACACACATACATGCACACACACACGGACACACACACACACACACACAGAGATACACACACACAGACACACACACACACAGACACACACACGCACATACATGCACACACACACGGACACACACACACACACACACAGACATGCACACAGACATACACACACACACAGACACACACACGCACACACACACAGACACACACACACACACACACACACACACACACACACAGACATACACACACACAGACATGTCTTCTGTTGTCAGGCAGAGAAAATCATCTCACATCGATTTAAATGTTTCCAATAAAACATTTTTAACAAGTAACTAGTAATGAGTAACTAAGTACTTTTTCATAGTAACTTCTCCAGCACTGGCTGTAAGTAAAAGTCTAAATTCACCACAGTTTGAAAAGATCATCAGACTTATTAAAGGTGTAATATGTAACTTTTCTGGTGGGGGGTTCATCTTCCGATGGTCTCTTTTCCTGGAATGTTCCACAGTATGGCATTAAACTTGCATTCATTCATTATGTTTTTGTTTAGTTGCTCATATCCAGAACCAACTTCTGGGAGTCTAAATGTTTTTACACATTTTCTTCCTGGTAAAATGTGAATTCTTCAGAAGGTTTATTTTAGTAGATGATTTTTTTAGACCAAAGTTTAGTAACTGTCCAAAAAACAGCTCACTCACTCTCTTCCTCAGGATGGTACTATAAACCAGGACAAGGGGGCCTTTTTTCTCTCTCACACTTGGGAGACTGTCCTGAAGAAGTCGGACTGCAGATGGCGCTGTCGTCCTGCCTCCACTGGTAGGAAGACAGGACCAAAACCTGTTTAAATCAGCTGACCAATCACGTCACAGCGACATGACCACTCCGAGGAAGACCGAGAGGGAGCAGTCCAAACTTTAAGGTATGAAAACAAATTAAGAAAACCAAACAAAACTCTGGTCTGAAAAAATGATCTACTTTTACAAATGATCAGAAGACAAATTTAATCACAGTGGATTATTCTTGAGCTAAAAATGTTGACAAATCACATTCTGTTGTCTAAATAGTGTTTTTATTCTCATCGTGGTATCGGTATTGAGTACTGAGTCTATTCCTCAGATAAACCTGTTCTTTCTCCACTGTCTTTTCACTCCTCGCAGCCGTCTACCCTCTAATTAAATATGTAAGCACGCTGACATCCACACTCAGCCTCCAGGGGGCGCACCTGTCAGACACATTACAGCTTCAGTATGGACGACATGACAGCAGGAGCCTCCAGTCCGCTCTGCCCTCAGGTTAGCATGCTGATGGCCCTCTCTGTGGGACCCCTCCGATGGAACTACAGAGCTAGAAATCTTGCGTCTTATCTCCGTGACTTTTCCAATCCGGCGGAGTAGTTCAGGTAATATTTCTTTTCAACTGGCTATAATCCTTTTGAATTATACTCCACGGCTTTATAAAGCTTAAAGGAGCTGTAAGGACATGATTTTTACTGTTTTAAAACGTGAAAAGTAGAAGTGGATCATTTTAAACGGCTTGTAGTGGACCAAAGTTATTCCTCACTTACCTTATGCATTCTGAGTATTGTAGTTATTCACCACGATGAGTTTATAAGTGCTTTTCACAGATTTTAGGGGTAAACTAAACTAAAACATTAGAACAGACTTATTCTAACATTTTGACAGGACTGGACTTTGTGTACCCAGTGTTTTTGTGTAGTTTTTCATTTCGTTTTTGTCTATTCTTGCTTTTGTTTGCTTAGTTACAAAAAAAAAACATTAATAAATCAGATCTGTTCTGCAAAATGGAGCTTTTTAGAGCTTTTACCCATGTTATAGCTGTTTCTCTTCAAAATGTACTCACCTTAAGTTATATTTGGAGTTGTATTTGGAGTGATACGTGTATTTTGAAGTAATCTTTAATTGCTTATTCAACTCCTTCTGCTCTGTACTTACTTCATTCTGCAGGTTTATTTTCTTAATCGGTGATACATGTAGGATTTGGCAGCGTCGCGTCGTTATTTTGATATAAAAGTGGGGGGTACACGATTCCACCTCCACGCCAAAAACCATATCCTCAACTTGACATGCCAAAATACACAGGTGTCATATAGATTGTTTGTTTAGACCAGTAAAAATCAATAATATTTGATGTTTTTTATTAGTTAAAACGATGCAGAATCATGTTATTAATATTAATATCATTCATAATCACCTACAGAACATAAATCACAGGCTACGACACGTGAGCAGATGGCGTTGTGTCACTCGAAATGATCACCGAACTATTCGCTTAACTCCAAAATGATGGATGGTGATGACCTCCTTTTTCTCTTCCACGTCTTCCGTCTGTATCGCGAACGGTGAGCTGTGAGAACTTCGGTGTAGTCGGCGCCGGCTGGTTGCTCACACAAAGTCTCTGGCTCGGGTGTCTGAATGCCGGTGGCGTCCCTCCGAAAATAAAAATCGATATTGTTCTGTTGAGTTGCTGTTTTAGTGGAGGACTAAAACCGAAGCAAAATCGAAATGCACAACACATGGTAAGTTACGCCTTCGTCTCAGGTTGATGACGATGATGAAGGTGGTGTGGGCGTTTGTGTGCGCGTTCCCTCGTGTCGCAGGTCACTTTGGACAGAACTGGAGAAATCATAAGTCTACACTGGTTGTTTTCACCATTACCAATAGCTCCGGTTTGACATTTAAGTTGGAGGCTATTCTATATTTGTTATTTTTTTTATATCTCAAGTCGGGAGAAGTGGGTGGACGGCGTACGCCCACGTACCACACCCAGTACACCCCCATGTGCAGCTAACCATAGACTTAGACAAACTTTATTGATCCACAAGGGAAATTATTTGGACACAGCAGCTCAAACATCACAATATAATATAATAACAGAGAGGAACAAAAATAGATGAGACAAGTGTCAAATGAGACATAATCATAAAAATAAATGTATATGTACAAGTCAAAATAAAATAGAAAAATAAGTAATAAACTATAAAATAAACTATAAAATCACAGCTATAAACAAGGGAAAAGAACGACACTGCAAATACTCTGCTGATTTCCAGGGCATTTCGGAGGCGCCCACAGTACGTGGCGCTTTGTTTTGACGACATTTACGGCGACGTCAGCTCCTATTGGACACCGCAGTTTTCTAACGCAGAAGTCAGCGCACTTGTTTCTTTTATTAAGTTGTTTTAGATGAATTTTGTGATTTAAAATGTCCATATTATACCACAATGATCCACATGTGTCAGATTAGAACTATAGAGCACACACAAACACTATACGTCTGCTTAAACGTTCATATGGTGCTGCTGATTGCATAAAAAGACGTTCAAACACAAACAAAACATGTGTTTTGTAAGCGGAGTCGCCTCTCCACAGATCTGACTTAATTACCTAATTAACCATACAATATATCAGGTTAAAATATAAACATTTTGACAGTTATATGGCAAATTTTAAGTCCTATGTTTATTTAATTATTATTTTTATTTATTTATTCCCAGATAAAGTCTAAAAGTGACCTAACCAAGGGATTTTGATTTTTTAAATTTGATTTATTATTATTATTATTATTATTATTATTATTATTATTATTATTATTATTATTATTATTATTATTATGTATTTATTTATTATTTTTATTTTCCCATGTAGAATAGATTGTACTAATAAAAGTCTTAGTTTAGACCTGGTTTAGTCCTGGTTAAGACCTGGTCATAGGTAGGACATCTGGTTTAAAATCCACCTAACCAAGGGAATATGATTTTTATTTTTATTAATTTATTTTTATTTTTTGTGCAGAATGGATTTTACAGTTAAACGTCCAATTCTACAATGTTACGAGACCCCAGCCTATATACGGATACAAATACTCTGATCTGACTAGTGACAGGTAGGGCATCTGGCTTAAAATCAAGGCAGTGTAATTCTTTGTGGAGATCATATTCCACTGAAAGTCTGTCATATTTATTAGGCTGCTAACAAAAGGCTCTTCTTTTGATTATCATGCAGGACGCAGAGGGAGCGGCCTGATTAAACACGCACTAATTGCCTGGAGTCATTATAACAGTGTAATTCCACAGTATTTGTTGCTTTGTTGAAAGATGACACTTTAATATTTAACACTAGTGTCATGAGAATGGAGCACTTCGGTTATCTCCGCCTCTCGTTCATGTAACAGGAGTTTGGCTGCACGGGTTAAGGGTTTGGCGCCCTCATGTGGCCACGGAAGGGATTGATTAGGAGGTCTAGGTGGGGTTTTGTGCGGGTTTAGACCTGGTTTAGACCTGGTTTAGGCCTGGTTTAGGCCTATTTTTTTCTTAGTTTAGACCTGGTTTAGACTTGGTTTAGACCTGGTTTAGTCCTAGTTTAGACCTGTTTTTTTTTTTTTTTTTTTTTTTTTTTTTTCTTAGTTTAGACCTGGTTAAGACCTGACTTAGACCTGTTTTAGACCTAGTTTAGACCTGTTGTTTTTTTTGTTTGTTTTTTGTTTTTTTCTTAGTTTAGACCTGGTTAAGACCTGATTTAGACCTGGCTTAGATCTGTTTTTTTCTTACTTTAGACCTGGTTAAGACCTGGTTTAGACCTGGTTTAGTCCTAGTTTAGACCTGTTTTTTTTTTTTTTTTTTTTTTTTTTTTCTCTTAGTTTAGACCTGGTTAAGACCTGATTTAGACCTGTTTAAGACCTAGTTTAGTCCTGGTTTAGATCTGGTTCAGTCCTCAGTGGGATTAGATGTTCGGCGCCCTCCTCTGGCCAGGGAGGGGAATACAGTTTTCTGAAACGGTTCTTTGGTAATTGATCGTCACAAAGTCATGAATAAAAACTATTTATTTTTAGATAATTATTTTCAAAAGATCTTCTTTTTTATCTGATGATGAAAACAATTCCTGTTTGAATCAGAATAACTGAGGTTAAATTTGTGTAACAAACAACTTTTCTGGTGAAGGGCCCGCTACCTGCTTGTCTCCATGGAGATGTTAATGCTTTTCCTGTAATGTTC